>JABFQD010000772.1:0-22443 GCA_022817045.1 Psix sp. ZL-2020 | reverse complement strand
ATTGCCAACGTAATAGAGTAGGTTCAAGTATAATTAATGCTGACAATAAACTGTACTGTATATTAGTCTTGAATGATTTTGCAAAATGATCGTTCTTCATTTGCACACATATACGTGTCTTTACAATGCATATCAGCAGATAATTGAGCGTGCAAAAAGGCGCCAGTGCACTTGTCATACGTAAAAGCAAGCGATCGAAAAAAGTTATTTAAATATTAATTAAAAGTAAAAAGGTGAGCAGCTGTTAGAAAAGCAAGCAGAACTTATTGATTGATTTTAATAAACAAAATTAAATGTCGCTCTTAAGAATAATGAATCAGAGAAATTCATTAAACAAATTTAGAAAACGAAGATCAACACATAAATCATGAGATTTAAGTTTAAATAGAATGAAATCAAATTTCAGTCGACAAATAAGATTTTTATTAAAATTCACGACAAAAGCTTTTTTTGTAGTTTTTAGTTTTTATGAGTGATTGAACTGAAAGCGAAGCTAATTCTTTATGTACACCCGCAAAAATCACTTCTTGCATACCGACTGAGTGGAAAGAAAGAAACGTTTCATTAGTCGATGACAAGTTGCCGAAAAAAAAGATAAGGCATCTCGCCAGGTCAAATTGATCGATCAATAGCGTCCTACATTCACAACAACATGCTTCGGCAAAATAGCATTCTCGGTGAGCTATAATAATTCATCCTAAACTATGACATCGAGTCGTTTCGGCCGAAAACTATAGAGGCTTTTTTCGGCTTAAATGATCCACGACAAATGCAAATTTGGCAAATTTGCGTACTGAAAATTAACTATCTCGGGTCTTAAAGTAAAATCTTGGGTGTGGTTCATTCATGTGTGAATCTATAAAATTGGTCTTGCTTTCAATTAAAAAGTAGAATTATATTTTGATAGTTTTATTTTTATTGTCTGTCCAATTGTTTGTTTAAACTAAAAAATAACTTATTTCTTTTACGAAGAATATTAAAAAATAAATTATAAATAAATTGAAGTATCCAAGTAAGAATATTGAAATTGATTCATTTTTAATGAATTTGTTTTGATTGTTTCATGTTAATAAATGTGTTCTTATTGTATAACAAATTTATTTGAAAACAATAATTAATAATCATTGTATACAATTTATTGAGCCGGACGTATTTTGTAAGACGTTTGATAACAATCAGTTTTTATCACAATCGTCTAATTAAAAATTGAAAAAACCAATCATTTTGTTCTGAGAAAACAAATGGATAAATATTTTAAAAGCCATTTTACTTCGCTGAAAAAGTATAACTGAACTTTTATTTCCTCTAGCAAAGCAACTTTAAAAGAACAAAAATACTTTATTTCATAAGCAAACATTCAATGAACTTTGATCTAAAAAATCAATTTTCGTATAATCTAATTTAAAACTTCTGATAACAAGAACTATTTTATACTAATTCATAAAAAATCATATCGCATGATTTTCTCGCAATCCACTTTAGAAATATTATTTCACCATGAAAATCGGATATTAGAAAGGCATAATTAATTTTCAGTCAATTACACCATTCAAACGTTTTAACCCAAGGTGACATTGATGTTTCTCGAAAACACTAAATTTCAAATAATCAATTTTGATTTCATTAAAATTGCCGGAACATAATATTCTGTTAACGAAACATCAATATGAACTCACTGACCACCACATTTGAAAAAGCACTGATTGTATTAAACTCCTTTCCAAAGCAAATTATACGTTCAAATGCAAAAAAAAAAGAAATAAAACAATGCAAGAATTGTTGTTAAACTGAAAACAAGCAGAAGTAAAAAAAACAGTAAATTGAATGGGGTCAAGAGGTCACACCTTAGGCGCAAAAGTAAGCAGTAGAAAAAGAGAGCGTTATGTTTCATGGACGTACAAAAAGTAAGTCCATCTTCCTTCTCAGCCCATTGTTAATAGTTATTCATTCAGGGAGAGAGAAGACTCACCTGTTGCTGAAGGTGGGGTGGCACTGGGCCTTGCTGATGGGCATTGTGGGGACCCATGACACTAGGCCCATGTTGGTTGGACGTGGTTACGGTCGTGTAGCTGTGGTGATTCGCTTGTTGGTACGCTAGATGCGGTGGATTGTTTTGTTGATATTGTTGTAGTTGATGTTGTTGGTTGTTTATAAGTGGTTGTTGTAGTTGTCTAGAGTCTAAGTGACAGACAGGGACAGACACAGGCACAATGCAGGCATCTAGCAACAGAGAAGAGAACAGAACCGTGTTGTCATTCATGGCACATTTCGCTTAAGATTTCGCTTCATTTGTTTTAACACAAAAAAGTTAGATTAGCCTGTCAATTGCGTCAACTATGTTTACAGCTCAACATCTTCGTCGGCATCAACAAAAACGTAAAATCCGCCACCTCCCTTAGCTTCGGATCAAGCTCAAAAGTTATTCTTTCATGGGCCAATTGGTCCCAGTTTTTGATAAATATAATTGTTCAGATTTCTCTTGAGATTCTTTGATTGAATCGTGGTAAAAGGACTAATTATAAATGGCCAGCATGACAACACGACACGAACGCGACAATCATGTGACACGACGACCATCGACCAGTTCAGGCACACAGATACATATCATGTTAGTTGAAACATTTAAATATATGTTTTATGGGACTGGTGATAAAAAGTATGAATAGATAGTAAGTAAGAGCTTGCCGAAAGAACACCATCTCATAACATAATTGGTAGACAAAGAAAACGCGTGTGCAGATAAGGATTTTATGTACATCAAGTATGGTAATTGGTAGATTTCTGCTTTAAATCTATCAAGTCATCCCTGTGTTATCCCAGAAGGATATAAATTTGAGATTTTGAGTCAAGCAATGATTCTGGAATAATTAAGATCACTCGCGTGCATATATATATGTAAATGTTATATATGCTTGTGAGTATGTGTTCGGACACATGCACACAGCATGTACAGATATATGTACACACGCTCATAACACAAGTACGCATAGGCAGGAAGTAGAGGACAGATATAGAGAAATAACAGAGCCAGTATTGTGCTCGGAGAAATACAATAACAAATATATATAATAATAATTAATATATACTTAATAAAACACATTGAAAGCAGCTTGGTTTTAATGGCATTTTGTCAAGTGTTCCTAAATTAGCGCGTGTTGTCCTATGCGACAAGTTGTGAGATCTTTCGTAGTTCAGTCCTTGACAGACGTCTCTTTGACTTTCTGTTAGGTAGGATATTCGTAACTGACAATTCGGGTAAAATGTGAACAAAATCGTGACAAACGAAAAAAGTATAAACACTCAAGTGAAAGTAAGACATATACCTAGGTCGAGCATTGGTGTACATCGATAAATATATGTATATATATATATCGATCATATATACATACATATATAATCATATATGTAATCAAGGATCAGTTCTTGGATATCGATGATAGTGTGGATTTTTTATTCTTCTTTGACCCGTCATCTGGCACATCGAGTCTCGTGTCTTGTGTTGCTTGCCGTTTATTAATCTCCCTTCACACCGACTTCAATTACATCAAAATCTCAAAATGAAATTAAAGAAAACGAAATAAGCGATTAAAATTTATACGCTTGAAAAACAAGTTGACCAAAAGTGTTCTGCAAAATTATAATTAGTAACATAATGTTTCCAGACTTGTCTTCACTTCAAACAATGAATCTGCGTTAAAGCCACAGTTGACGCATAGACACACATCGGTCTCCTAGACTGCCCGCCACCCTCAGTCGAGGTCTGTCTTGTGGCGTACGACATCGTTATTACGTCAGTATGAATGGAGTTTAAACAATGCCGCGGCATTTGGCAGCGTTCTAATGTGACAATAACAACGGAGATAGATAGGTCACGTGTAAACAATTACCTTTGCCACGCCTATGGCCTGGCGGTGGCTCTCGAGGAGGCGGCGGTGGACCTCTAACACCCGGACCCTGACTTTGTCCCGGAATTCTTCGACCGCCGGATGGTGGTGGACCCTGACTTTGGCCTGACGCTTCTGTTAGGAAATTACTGGGAACCAATCCACGTTCGCCATCTAGCTCGCCCATATAAAATCCATCATCGTCCATCTCACCGTAAACGTAAATCTCATTGCCAGTCTGAAAACGCAGCTCCACTTGCTGTAAAAAAGTAATAAAAGTTTACATCAAATTTTTCTCAAAAATAAACGTATTTTAAAATAGATATTATTGTGTAAAATACCTCAGCATCAACGTTTGGGGATAGCTCTTGTGGATCATAATCGTACAGAGCAATCATTTTTTTCACTGGCATGCTCGCATAGATATCGCCCCATCTATCGGCAGGACCTTGAGTCCTTCTTCCAGACTGTGCCTGCATTTGACTGATTTGATTTTGATCGTGAACCTCCTCTACCATATTATGCGGAACATATCCCCGTCTGCCACGACATTCGCCCCAATAAAAACCATCTGCGTCTTTTTCCCCGTATACCTAATAGTAATTTTTATTCATCTTATTCAGGTTGTACTATCGTATAAAAATGGTTTTACACGAGACGAAATTTAAATCCCATAAAATTGTTTTTTGGAGAATTAAAATTGTATTATCCATTTGATGATCATCTCCTTACCTTAATCATATCCCTCTCATTGAATGGCAGTTCTTCTTCACAAGCATCAGGATTCGGCGACATGGTAGTTGGATCATAATCGAATAATGCAACGAACCATCTAACTCTTTTGTTGGCTTGTTGCGCAGACTGTGGATGAGGTCCTCCCTGAGCCTGAGGATTTCTGGGGCTTCGATACATTGGGCCTCTTCCTCTACCTGATAAACGATATAATCGAGTCAATTCTAAAACGAATGTATTAAATATTCAACATAAAGGAACAACGTTTATAAACCATCATATGTTATACATGCTTTCAGAAATGTCACTTATCCTCAAGTTCGAAAAGAGGACCTTTAGACACAAACACGGATACACACAAGTGGACCATTCAGCAATCTTCTTCTGGCTATTAAAAAGTTTGCCAAATCTGACTTTAAATTTTCATTTAAAGTCGGATTTGGAATTGTGACCTTAGAAATTAAATAATTCTTTACTTGAATTAACAATAGTTTTGCCAGGCTCAGAAGATTGCGCTACTGTCAATGCGTCACCTGCTTGATCATAATAAGAATCTGGTGGTCTGGAGGCCGTAGCTGGACCCATTCTAGCTGGCCTATGGCTGCCAGGTTGTGGCTGATTCTGAGGACCATACCGACGGTGAGTCGGACCTGCGGGTCTGCCCCGCTTGTTGGGATCATCTTCCTCACTGTAATTAGCTTCACTCGCGGAATCTTTCGTTATTTCTGGAATACCTAAAATGCGAAAAAGCAGTCTATCTGATTGAACTAAGCAATGCTCCCTGGCTGCGTGACAAGCTTTGTACGAGTGTTGTTTCGAGTTGCAGACATCTCAGAAAAGTCAGTTCATCCAAGTATGCACCAAGTAGGCTTTGGTTTGCGCGTGCCAAAGAGTCACAGGAAGAGCGAATAGTTCACTTGTGTGCGTGCGTGTTCGGACAGTCAAGAGAGATTGAGCATTAGTTGGCATTAGATAGCTTGAGGTAGACATCGGAGAGAAAAATAAATGAAAGTGAGCAGAAAGACGCAAGAAGCGAGGTGACAGATAAAGAGTATTATGAACATTTAAACATCAAAAGTGGTGACAATGTCCATTTAAATGACACAAAAAAATTAAATTGTTGATACACACCTCCATGAGGTCCGGGATAAACTTCTTTGTCAGAAAGATTTTCATCTGTTTCTATAATAGTTTGGCCATGAGCATCAACCCTGCGTCTCATATGAGCAGGTACTGGAGCGTTCGGGTACCTTTGATTCATTCTAGTTCTGTTAGGATCGTCAGGATGCATCATGCCACTTTGGTCTACCATGTGAGGTTGCATACTTTGTGGCATTTGCTGCATCTGTTGCTGTGACAACGGCAAAGGCCCTGCGCGTAAAACGCTACACGGGATAGCCGTGGCGCAACTATCACCTGATTGACTTTCCCTACTTTTGGTTCTCACCGTTATGTGCTTCGGATTCAGGCCCATTAGTTTATGGATGTCTACAAGGGCATGATCGCCTGTGGGGCTGTCAACATCGGTGACCTTTTTACCATCAGCATAAACCGCGTAACCGGTGACGGCAGAACCGTTTAGGGCAACAGGCTGCCAGGTCACTAGCAAAGTGCCGTCCTGCGGTCCAGCCTCCACCTAATGCAAAAACAATTCAAGGATAAAATATTACTTTAAAGAATAATTGATAAAAAGAAATTAATATACAAATAAAGTCTATACAAATATACTAAGAATGTTGAAATCATTATTCAGTTTTAAAGAAGAAAGCTCCAATTAAAACCTTAAACAGGTCAGTTTTAGCTAGGATCTCTAATTAATTTCATGATCTAGATTTAAAATGCAACAGAAAACTCATATGGTCAGAACCAGAGTAATTTCTATCTGACCATACCGTTTACGAAATTTCACCTAGCTAACCACTGGAAACTGCATCCTTTTATATAACGATCACAATCAATAGTTTTAATATTTGACCTGGATATCGACCGGTGGATCCGGAAGTCCTTTGGGCAATGTTTTGAAGTGTACGTGGCAAGCCTGGTTACTGGCGGATTGAGCGTTTTGGTCTTCGAAATGAGTGGCACGAAGGTTTTTAGCCTTTACAGTGACTCTATATATTGTCGAGGGTGCTAGGCCGGTAATCGTGTGTCGGTATACTCCTGGTTTCACAGTCCTTACTTCAACGTTGTTCACGCAAACAACGTGTTGATGATTGCTGTTGCTCGGTAGCCAAGATATTACGGCACTGGTTGCTGTCACATTTGATGCCTTCACTGCTGTCGGACCCATTGCGACGTCCTTTCCAATTACCATCGTGCATGCTGCGTCTCGAGATGTTCTCCGAGAATGGGTTACCGAACGAACGCTTATTCGATGAGGCTGTAATAGAAAATTAAATGTATATTTTGATTTTCTTGATTTTTTTAAAATATCTAATGAACCATACCCTTGTAGAATCTACGCCTTCCACGAGAGCTCTGGTCCTTTCGGTAGCTTTCACGGTTACTTTGAGTACTCCATCGACGTAAACGTGGTAAGATTCCAGCTGGTGAGCGTTCTCCGGGGCGGTCCAGCCAATAAGGACACTCTTATTTAGTTGGCGCTCGAGGGTTAGATGTTGAGGCGCCGGAACTAGGTCCGAAAACAGGTAGACTTCTTCAGGAGAAAAAAGACAAGACAAGCCTAGCTGTAGCTAGATATTGCTCTCTATCACTAACACTTTCTAATACGAGCCTAATTCCATCGACCTTATAATTTCGAGTGTATGAGTATATTCAACATCCAAAATGTGCGAGCAAGTCCGTCAATGTACTTCAGCCTGATGCTTATCACCGGCACACACTTGCCCTTGCATTATCAAATTATATTTTACGAAAAAGAGAATTAGATGTATCAATTTTCAATTAGAACATGCTCAATTATTTCTACGACTACATCTATACATAAACCATGGGTTACAAACTTAATTCAGCTATATTTGAGAAATTTAATTTTGCAAAATATTACTAACATTTGATAATGCTCTTAAAAAAATCTTTTTATGATATGTTGTTTTTCATTCATCACGGAAATATTATGTTTCTTATATTAGCATAAATTATATGTTTATTCCAAAAAGCATGCTTTGAATGAAGACATTCATTTATAAAATATATAAATGCCAATATTAAGAAATAAATATAAATATTTCTAAGAGATAATTTTTAGTATAACATCATTTTATAAGATAAAATAAGAAGTACGATAATATTATCATATTTCATAATACTGTCTCATTATTTTGATATCCTGCAACAATTTTTCATACATCAAAATATAACTCGAAATTAATTATTGAAAATTTTGATATAGCTTTCAGATAATTGTTTTACACCTGTATATATTGATTTATATGTTTAAACAGGTATTATATTCATTCAAGATACATTTTTGTCTTGATATAATATTCTTTTCATAATAACTATTGAGATAAAATTATATTTTATCTCAATATCTTAATTTATACTTTATTAATTTTCAAGGAATATAAAGTGATTACAAAATTTTCAATAACAAAAAAGTGTTCAATATGACAAAAACACTACTCAAGCGCAGGCAGTTAGCACGATCAAAGCATTGCAATAATATTTCAAATCTTATAGAGCAATTATAATTTCAATAATTCATCGATTTATTATATAATAATGAGGACAATTTATTAAAAACCAACCTGGAGGCTCTTGCTCATCTTCATCTGCGATATTGTCTAGTTCAGCGTAAGCAGACAATTCATGTCGGCTTCGGTTACTCTCTTCTAAAGCTGCTAATTCAAGATCTATATCTTGCAAGTAACACTGTAATCACAACACTCGCATTATTGTCTACCCAAAGCTAACACTTGTATTTCGTATAGATTAAAAGTCGTCTGAAACTCAGAATTTAACAGTAGCAAGCATAATTTACATATTAATTCTTAATAAATATTAATAATGAAAATGATACTTTCAGATGTGCATGAATATTCACGAAATTTTAGTGAGCATGTTTGAGTTTACACAATCATACTTGTGGTATATTGGTGGAAACGGCGTCATCGACATCTCTAAGACCAAGCACAGCTTGGTGAAACTCGAGGAGGTCGTCACCAACGAGTTTCTGCACAAAATTAGCAGGTACAAGTCCCCTCCGGCCGTCAAGTGTTTCGGCATCCAGGAAACCATCTTCATCTGGTTGGTTCCAAACGAGAAGGTAGTCACCACCTTGTACGGGCAGCTCAGCTTCCGGATTTTCGTTAGGCGAATGCTGGAATGGTTCATAAGTAAATCGAGCGATGTAAACGTAACACCTGCCTTTGCCAGGCACATCCAGCATGTCTACTTGGCCGATCTGACTATCCGGTACGATGTTCTGGCTCGAAAGTCTGTCCAACGGGTTGCTGAGAATGTTCGAAGGTATTTTTGGCATCTGACGAGGACCTAAAAAGTGATGGCCTGAAACACTCGTGCCTTCGGCCGAAGTACTTGAGGTAATTGTCGGCGAAGTCGAACGCAAACTCTGCTGGATCTGTTGAATGATGGCCTGTTGTTGGAGTTGATTTGCCTGCGACTGAACGGATAGTTGCTGCATTGCTTGTAGAGGATCTCCTATTGTCCGTAGAAGACCTGCTGATGAAGATGATCCTGTAGGAAAATAATTTTATATTCAATAAATTAAAACATTTATCCATCAGTTCTCCTGTGATATTATTAAAGAATCCCAGAAGAATTTCAGTAGATTAATTTTGAGATTACAAACTGTTTCTTCTAGAGAAGAAGAAAAATGAAATTCGTACCTGTCCCAACTATACTGCTAGAAGTACCAAATCCACTGGTACCAACATTAGAATAGCTCGTAGTTGAAGTTGAGAAGGTACTTGGAACAGTTGAAAAGGGAAGCGCAGACGATGGCGTGCCACTCATTTGGGCTAACGTTGAATGAAAAGGTGATGTTGAATATGATGATAGAGATGGCAACGTTGTTGGTGGCACTGAATATGTATGATGGCCCAAAGTAGTGAAGTTCGATGCTCCGGTACTGAAGGTACTGTTGGGGTGGGTTACCATTGACAAATTTGGAAAAGTTGTCGACTGTAAACAAAATGATCATATAACTTCTGTTCAAAATCTGATATACTTTAAAACCACTGTTTGCTTTAATTAAACTCACTTGAGTTCCATTCAGTTGAAAGGGTTGAGTCGTTGTGGGCTGACTATAACTAGGTAACACGCTCTGACTGACCGACGGCAAGTACGAAGTGGAAGACGTCGGCAGTTGTTGTTGCGGTTGCAATGGTTGCTGATAAGTTTGCGTGTGAGGATAACTTTCTTGATACTGACTGGTAGAAAAATGGCTGTGCGCTTGTTGCTGCTGTTTCTGTGTTTGTAGTGCGCTCTGTGAGTGGGAGCTCGGTAATTCGACGTGAGGATGTGACAGTTGTGGGTATTGCTGTATTTTTTGATGAAAAGCGGGTTGGGACTGACTTGATGACAAAGACGGCGCTGGTGGGATAGGCTCACTGTAGTGATATGGTGGACCGTTTGGTGTCAACGGTGGACAGCCCGGCATCATTGGAGTTAATGGCATAGGTGAACTTGCGTACTATTCAGAATACACCAGTTGTAAGAATAAAATATAAACAATGAAACCCAGAAGAAAAAAGTGTGTTAAAGCTATGTAATTTATCGTTGCTTGTAATTGAATAGTGTACAGAAAGACAATTAAAAAGAAATTTGAAGATGATACTATTTAAACAGATTCGATTATTTAGTATTTCTTACATGAGGAACTTGAGATATTCCCAGATTAAGAGCGTGCGGATGTGGCGGATGGTGTTGACCAAGGCCGGAAAGATTTTCTGTGCTAGACTGTAACAGACTCTGTGCTGCAGATGGTTGTTGTGTTGTCACTCCTGTTCGATCTAAATCGTGTAAAAGTTTCCCGCTGACGCTGTAACCAACCATACTTCATCAGATTTCGCGATTTTCTACAAAATTAGAGGATTGTTTAAGAACAGTTTCTAAAAAGATCCGAGTTTACCTGTCCTGTTCGATTTTTGCCATTAATCTATCAATATCGGACCCCGCTGGGGGCCACGTAGAAGTCGACAGAGACGTGTGACCGGTGGTTGGGCCTCTGCTACGGGCTCTGCGCAGACTCGTCAATTCCAAAGATAATTCTTCATGTTTCACCATTTGCAGTTCGGTCTTTTTCTCCAGTTCTCGTATCTTCGACTGCAGGGCCTCGACCGATTCCGGGCCCTGGTACCGGCCTGCTAGCTTCTCCCGTAGTTGATTCTGTGCCTCTGCATGCTGACGTTCCAAATTTGCGCGTCGTGCTTCCGTCTCCCGCATTTGCTGCATCGCGAGCACGTATAAGATAGTAATTAACGATTGTCATCTGGAGAACTCGCGAAACTTTTAATTATTCCGAAATGTATTTCACCACCATATCAGACCGCGAAGGCAACTTTGATAAAATGTAATTCCTGGATAAATCGCTTGAAAGTTTAAACATCAGGCTAACTTGACGGAAAGTTGGCCGAACTACATGATTCTTTTGATTAATTTTGTATTGTAATTAAGCTGACTAGGTTGATAAGAAAAAAAGTCGATGATCTATTTCGCTTATAAAACTATAAGCTAGATATCAAGCGGGCGTTGAAGGATAATTGTTAATTAAAATGTGACTATGTACCAATTATAACATATTTCATACATTTCTCACATCTCTTGTGTGGAGTTATTAATTTCATTGCTAATTCAAATCGTGTTTAAACGAAGTTTAAAATATAACATCTGTATATGAATAAATTACAAAACTTTGAGCACCTGTTAATTGGCACACTAAATACTGATATCGACTTTTTGATTATATCTAATTATAGCATCGAATACATGACCAAACTTAAAACGCTTATTTTTAGCTTTTCATTTTTTCTGCAATTGCATTTTAACAAATGCAATACTTTTCTTCCAATTTCACCTGCAGTCAAATCAGGTACATTTGACAATTCATTATAAACAATACAAAATTACTGAATGAAGCGAAAAAAATGGTGAATGAAGCAAAAAATCAACGCTTAGTTAAAATTAGTTTCACTTTTCGTAGTTTGTACAATTTAAAGAAGATATGCCTTTATGAAAAAACTCTTCTTGACATTTTATAGTTTCATCACAATCGTTTTTCAGAAATTCTTAGTTTCTGGAATTGACTGTGAACAAGACTTATTGTGTACAAATATCAAAGTTCGTTATGGAAACAAACGTTTCCCATTTCGTACACTCATTATTTGAACAGAATTGTGGTGTGATAAAAACTACTTTTTTTACAATTATTGCCACACGCAAAAATGGTCACATGCGTGATGATTGGCCGCAAAACTTTTCGCCCGATGAGAAAGATTAGGGACACGCTAGTAGGTGACTTTTTTTGAAATAGTGTGTAATGGACGCGACAAGATCGCGGGGATCGACTTAGGAAAAAAAGGCAGTCGGCTTTAATAACCCCGAGCAAAATTTCGCCGGAGCATGATTCCCGCGGCTGACATCATCCATGTATCATTAATAGAGAACACGAAGACGTGTCTTTGTGTTTGGGAACGCCTAGAGCAGCGCAGATAGCGTAATTTATGTTCGAATAATTTCGTCTCTGCAACCGGGACGGATTTCGTTCGTGTCATTTCTGAACGCTTTAATTAAAGTCCTGCAAGGTTCATTCAGCAACACTGACTGTCGCGAGTAAATTTGAAACACGTATTTACATCTTTTTCAAGTTCATGCGTCATAAAAATTTCGCTCTTTTGAAGCTACAATTTGTGCTTTATTGTTTCGCTTTATCGTTATAATTTTGATCGTCAGATTTAGCTTCATTTTTCAAACATATCGTTTTTAATTTAGTTGAGAATTAATTATGAATGCATGAATTCAATATTTAGAGATTACAACTTTTAATCTGCGGCATGATATTAGCTTTCTAAATACTTTGCTTGTTTGCTAACATCTCTGTTGAAAATTTTATTCGAATCCGTTCATTCTTAAAGTTATTTTTAGTGCACTTGAATTCTGTTGCGCTATTATTATTACCAATTCATAACTTTTACAAACCCAATTGTTTTTACAGAATATGTCTTTGAGTGAAATATGCTTTTCTTTGATAAGCATGAGACGGGTGTAATTTTCAAGAATATGTTGATACAGGTTGAATATTAAAAACAAAGTAGATTTAAAAATATGTACAAGTTTTTTAGTGCTCACAGAAGTAGAAAAGATATGAGAAAATGTATTCAATTTTATCTTTATTTTGAATGTAACAATGAATTACTTTCAATAAATTGACTATAATACAAATTTCGGACAACAAATTCTTAAATCTTTATTTTTAAATAATAAAAAAATACGAAAACATATTATGCTATCACGTGAAGACTAAATTTAAGTTGAACAAAAAATTTAACCAGAAAAATTAAGACATTTATTGACACTCATCGAAATGATGTCAAAGTCAAAGTTACCAACATAACATATTTTATTAAACTACATTTATTTGCAATATTAAAATCAATTTTGGGATATATACAATGATTTTCTCAGTTTATGACATACTTTAAGATGAAAATGAATCATTTTAGTTTTTATTTGGCATCGTCGTTTGTACGGGTATTTTCAGAGAAAAACAACCGTTCAAAATATGTATGAAAATTTAAGTAAATGTGTTATTATATTCCTCGATAAAGAAAGAATATATCTCTATTTATCAAACTTGATTATTATTTTTCACATTGACAATTCTTTCAAATAATCTGAAAATTGGTTTGACATCCTCTTAACATTACTATTTCCAACAGAAACTTTTATCTCATCATTTTCTATTGCACTTATCTTGATGCTCGTCGTAATTAAGTATAATTAATATTTACAGTTTTTAATATACAAAGTGTGTAATTTTTACCTCCAAAATGTTTTCCAACGCAGGGTCCTGCATGCTGAAGGTCCCTGTGGAGGCGGTAGCTCCGACAGCAGATCCGGTACCCAGCAGCTGAGGAGGTGCCGTTGAAGCGCCACCTCCAACGCCACAGCACTGAAAAGTAAAAATAATATTTTAATCGTTATTTCTTTTCATTTTTATTCTAAACGCGATTCTATTATATATATATAATGTAATATTCAATTTTAGTTTTTGTTTCATAAAAGATTGAAATTAAAATATTTTTTAAAGGATAAAAATTGCCTCCTAAAGTTTTCATTTTAAAAACCTATCACTGCAGCTTGAACTAAACGTCCGTAAAATCAAGTAAAATGTTATTGCAATTTCTTCCGACACTGATGTAACACACGTAATGAATACATCTTTAAAACCAAACCACTTCCCAACGCTTGTATTTAATCACAATGAACTCATGTACTTAATCACAATCTCTAAACCTAACCTACAAAGTTAATAAAAAAAGTAATCTTATAACAATTTTACAACATAATTCCATTGATTAGGAACATATACAAAAAATTCCTTTTAACTTTTAAAAACATGTACACCGATTTACACACGCTTTTTCTAAATTAATGCTATTATTAGCAACTTTACTATTATATAATATATGGTATTAAAATATTACTAATTCTATCGTTATTTTTTTTTTCAAGGTAATACACAATTTTTTTCAGTGTATATTGAAAACAGAATATAATTCTAAAAACTTGGTTTTTTGGTTATTATATATGCATATTTTTGATAAAAACTACAGATTGCAAAAATACACAGTTCTTAAAGAATTACATATTCTTTAATTGCCTTAACATAATTATTAGAACTTCCGCCTTGAAACAAATAATTTAATAAGACGACCATTTTTTGTGAAATGTTTTTTAAAAACTTAATCTGTCGTTTTTTGTCGCGACATCAAGATGACGAGTATACCAGCGTGAAGGTCATTGACAAACGCGATTAAAAGGTTAAGACCATTAAATAGTTGGAATTGACAAGTGTCAAACTGTATTCGCGTGACGAGGAACAGGCGCATACATGCGCCGGTCAATGTTGGCCGCAGAGCTATTTCTGGCGAGGCGCTTCTTGACCGTCGGAAATAGAGCAAAGTTCTCTTCGAAACTTTATTGCGCAACGAAGAGTTGCACGAGATGCACTTCCGGAATTTATCGGTCTGCGAATAATCATGAGCTGATATCACGCGATAGCCGAGACTGTGTGCAAGCCTCCTCGCACATGCGTCCCTTCAGAATTTATGTTAATCCAACGTTTATCGTCTGTACGTTGAAACGTTACGTTCATACACATGCTAGCACATAAATAATTGCATTGCCGAAATTGCCACTCATTGCAATGAAACTTTCAGCTTCAAAGACTCTTAAATCGTATTAGAACCGAGCAAATAGAACGTTTACGTGCCGATTTATAATTCTGATTTTTAAATTCAACACTTCTTCTGAAATAACTTTTGGTTATTTCATTTGAATTTCATAATTTGAAATTGATAACTGTTTTTGTTTTGAATTCATGAAAGCGAGTCGCCAATACTTTTGTCTCTAGTAAATGATGTGAGAATAATAAACAATTCGAGTTTTATTCTTGCGTGATACGTATAAAATGGAATTAGTGCTATTTCATTGAGAATAATCTTGAAATCCTCGTTAAATATGTTTAATGAGAGCTAACTAGACCAGTAAACTTCTTCTCAATGAGTCAAATGCAGTTTTATGAATGAATCATGAATAATTAATTATATGAATAAATTTATCTATCATTTGCATAAAAACTGATGTTTCTCTGGTATTTTCATATCACAAGTTTTGTTAATAATATAAAAATACATAATCAGTTTTTTACAAATTTGACATTTATGATTGTTATATATTTTGATGATCCGTGAGTGAGTTTTTTGATCAAAAATTGTTTAATGATACAAACTTTTAATGGAATAATAACTTTTTATTTCTTTTCTGTACTTTTTTCTATTTTGATATTTCTTGTTTTCAAAGAGAAAATCAATTATATTGAAGTTAAGTATTCTAACCTCTTACATATCAAATCTACGATATATGAACTAGACTTGAAAAATTGACACTGCGCAGTATCCCAATAAACTTTTGATAAAAAGTGTTTAACCTATTGAATAATTACTTTTTGCTTAACTGATCTAAGGGCATATATTTGATATTTGAATTTTCCTCATATAGCAATGTTACATAAAAATCTTTTTTTGTCAAAAATCAATTGAATTATTATTAATAGCTCCGATATCAAAAATAACTACAGTTTTTACAAATTTGGATGATTCCAGTTTTCATCGATTTTAAGAAGAAATAACGTTGACCTATCTTTCCTTATAAAATTTTAACCTTTCAAGAATACCTTTTATGATCACACGGTCATTAACATGGACATTCATATTATCTGACATTACCATTACATTAATGGTCAATTGAAATCCAACGACAATGTTGCATACACCATTTGACCATCTAACATATGAAACTTCACAAACAACACTATTTTGCATATAATTATACGAATAAACGAATTCCAAAGATCCATAAATGATTAACAATAGTATTAAAATGTGAAATTAGTCAAAAGTAAAGAAGTTTTCAAGCTATTTGAAATTTGTTAATAGAAGAAAGAACGACCACCATTGTAACGACCTAAAAGTTCAAATTAACGATTAAGTAGAATTAACGAAGAATTTTCATTGACAATATGTTATCATTGGAGCAGTATGAAACTATCAAAAATAGCTTAAAATGATGTTAAAATGACTGAATAAGTAAGTCCCAATTGAAATTTGAGTTGAGAAGTAAGTATCGCAGATTGAGGCCTAGTGAGCCCCGCATGTTCAAATATCAAGAGAGTTTGTACATCGAGTGGAATATGATTAAACGGTTACTTCATGTGTTCGATTGCAGCGGAGACCAAGGTGGCTGTCCCATCCACAGCCATCTAGGTACATCGAGTGCACACCTATGAGCAGCA
Organism: Psix sp. ZL-2020; assembly: GCA_022817045.1. Taxonomy (NCBI): domain Eukaryota; kingdom Metazoa; phylum Arthropoda; class Insecta; order Hymenoptera; family Scelionidae; genus Psix; species Psix sp. ZL-2020. The sequence goes on along the minus strand of JABFQD010000772.1, from coordinate 5,829 downwards.
AAGCTCTACCAGTTTTCCGTGGGAGTGATACAATGGAATTTGATTTATGAGTTAGTAAGTTCCGGACCCGAGGTGGTCCCGAATAGTCCCGAGATGGTCCCCTTTAATCCAGAATTGCCATTGGAGCAGCAAGACAAAAGCAACGGGAAAGAGCACTGTGCGCCGACCCGACGAGGGTCGGATGTATACGGCACTGCTTATTGATCCTCACTACTAAAGGTACGTGAGTATACATGTACACGGCGATGCAACGTCACACAGCACTGGCCACTATCACACCGGTTAGGGTCCGACCTGAGTCGGACCCACCTGCTACGAGCGGAGCACTTGGAGGCGTGGACTTACGATGACCGAATTGAAGGGATTGTGGCAGGCCAGAGTTGCTGCTTGCTGGCGATGGTCCGTTCAAAGTGTGGCCGTCATGCCGACCCAAGTGGAGTATGGTGGTCGACGGTCAGACGGACGGGGTGCTGTTGGCGCTGCTACTGCTGCTGCTGGACTCCGGTGGTGACGTGGTGGCGCTCCTGATGCCACGATACGACGAGGGTGACGAGTCTGAGGGTGACGCGGGGGTGCTCGCAGACGGACGGGGGCGAACCCCCAATGACGACGGTGGGGCGATGCCGCGAAAGCGCGGGTGGGGACACCCACCGAGATACTCCGAATGCGAGCGAGGGATCGCCACCGCGCCAGATATGGGTCATGAGTCGATCGATCAGGCTCGCCCCGCGAGGATCCGTCGCCCTTTCTCGTTCCTACCAAGCTTGGCTCTCTCGCTCGCACAAACCCTCTCCACCACTGACGACGACCAATCAATACGCGCGCACCCGAATCTCCAATATCTCGCGCCCTCTCAGTCGCGCGAGACCGCGAGGCCTGACATTCGACCATGTACAATTTTATTGACGATAAACGTGTCGTTAAGTTTATGAATGTCAGGGCAAGCAGGAATTGACTTCATTAGGACGTTTCGCGTTCAGGTGTAGATCATAGCTTCCAGGTCCTACCCTTAGTAATCCAACATAGAACCACAATCCAGAGAGATATGATGTGTATACAATATTGCATACTAGAAAAACAATTCACACTGTACAAACACAATTGGTGGATGCTCCTCAATTCTAACATAAAATATACATTAATTAATCAGCGACTTAAAATTGCATTGTACGCATTACGCAAGACCATTTCCTTCTTTAGGTCAGTTAGTTCAAATGAAGATGTACTCCTTTCCTAATTATATGGATTGAATTTACTAGTACACTGCAAATTGATTCAAAAATGATTCCAGACTCTGAACGATTCGTTATTTGCAGCTTGTTCAGTATCACCTTCTACATTGAACAGGTGAAATTTACTCTGTAAGATGTTTCGCAGTTCTTGAGATTACATCGACAAAGACCGTCTAATGGAGTTGTACTGGGCAAAACAGAGATGAGAGAGATAAGTGCGACTTTGGAGCACTCTTAGCCCTGGACTTAGAGAGAGTAAAGTGAACTCTAAAAACATGTACTACGGCCTTTGAGGCTCCAGTGACAAAGATAATGAACAGAATATTTTTGTTCTGAAAAAAGAGATGAGGCAACCAGATACCACTGTTTCACCCCAGCCAGGTGTAATTAACCCTATAGAATAATACTTCATGCACAATATTTGAGTTACGCATTAAATACTAGAGAACGAATTGGTATAAAACATGTTTTATACCAATTGTTACATATTTTAATTGAGTTAGAATTCCTATGATTTCTAGTAAAACTGTCAACTCATAATGATGATAGTCTTTGCTATTGAGAATTAATATTTATAAAGAGGAAAGCACCTCTGAGATTAGAAGCTGGGTATTTTTATCACCACTATCGACTGTTAGCGCTGTTGTGTGTCGGAGACCGCGGAAATAGTTTGCTGGAATAATTACGAAAGGTCGCTACGGGCTTCTAACTGACATGATTCCTGATCCTTCAGCTTTACTTTGTTCTAATTTTTTTCTCCTTTTCAAATTATAATATATTTGATGTTCGTAAAAATCTAACACAATTTGAACACATTAAATAGTGGTTGTTTTAACATAAATCAATTTATCAGTTTTCGCGATCAGATTTAATTTTAAACTTATATAATTCGAGCTAAGATAAGTTTAAAAAACTTATCTATTATTGCTACTACGATTTGGAGTATATAGAGATCAATATTTCTATTTAAAGTTTATGCTCTTGTGTATACTCGAAGAAAAACGTTATGGAAAATAAGGCTATTATTAATTTCAATATAACCTTCGTTGTTAAAGTATACGAAGCGTACAGAGTCGTGTTTTTGTACTTAGATTGTCTTATGGTAAACGAGTAGAAATGTATATTCGCCGATCTAGCAGAGCCATTTAAACAAGCATTGTTTTATGATTTATTTTATACCTTATTGAACAAGACTTTAATTTCTACGGAATAAAATCAATTGTGTTATCTTCTTATAAAAGCTGAGCTTGCTAATTTTTATATTAAAATGCGTAATAGAATTTTCCATGAAACCTGAGATTTATGCATTTTAAGTATGAATATTGCACATATAGTTATAGAAAATGTTCCGAGTTTAAGAATATGACACTTTATGTTGGGTTTCTTCATCACCTTGATCAAGAATTGAACACATTTTCTTCTTCAAAAATATACATTGTTCGAGAATTTGGGTCAAAACCAGTTATCGGAAATAATCAATTCTAAATTTTATTTCAATCACTTTCGTTATTTATATTCGTTTTAATTGGTATTCATAAATAGACAAACTTGGTTCTGTTGAACGCTTAAGCAACACATTTATCACTTCTAAAATGCCTATGTTTCATTTTGCGTCAATTAAAAATTACATATTTAAATTCAGTTAAAATTAATAATTCAAAACATTTCGGTCTAATGATCAACCGAATTAAGAAGTTATTTATTAGAGCAGATATTGTAAGCCAGCCTTCGTTGAAACATCAGTTCAAAGCAAAGAGCAATGTTGGCTCAAGTAGTATATATTTCATGTCACGGAAATTGACATAAGATAGCAATCTTGCCAAAAGAACATAATTCCTTTAATATCCTTCTTGTTCTATCATCTTTTAATATCGAACAAACATAATCACTATCGACACGACAAGCGCTGTTCAAAAGAGAAACTCTTATATAATAGAATCTGCTTCAAGATGTTTAGAATTACATTTCTATTTTCAAATGAAAACGGCAAAAAGTACGAAATCATTTTTCCTCTTAATGAAACATATTTTCCTGAAACAATATTACCAGCTGCATTAATATAGCATGAAAATAAATTCATTACTAAATGCCGAATCAATTAAGAAAATGAAAATAATGCAAATATGGAATTCGAGAGTACGTTGGACAAAAGAAAAATAAAAGTGAGGGCGCAGAATCGGCCGATTCTAGTAGAACGAGGGGAAGATAAATAAGGAGCGTGGGGATATCTGACAGAGATAGAGCACACCAAATGAGTGAGAGAGAGAGAAAAGAGACAAATGTGTAGAGGGAACAAGCGTGACGTCATACGCTTGTCTATAGATTGTATGCGCGCTTATCAATGAACGTACAACGCCTATAGCTAGTTTGATTTCTGCAGCGGAAAAGCGTAACTACTACTACACTCTAGAACGTCGCGTGGAGCAATCTTCCCCTATGCGACTTCATCGCAGATGTACAATCGCCCGACTTTAACAGATAATATCTACCGAATTCGTAGACAAGCATCATTTTCATTTTCAATACCTACTACCGAAATTACTGTTGTTTCACATTACAACATTTGCATATGTCACGAAGACACATTCTCCAGAGACCACCATTCTGAGTTGTACCGTCTCCTGATTTAATTATCCTTGTCACTAGTATAAGAGTTGTCATCTATTTCAAAGATTTGAAATGCGTACTTGTGGGATTAAACATAACATGATGTTCGAAATTGCGCATATAAATTCAGGTCTGTTAATGCATAATTAAATTGAAAAACAAATATATTATTACAATATCAACAGCATTTATAGACAAACAGAATCACAAAAAATATGAAAAATACTGCGTTTTTTGCAACGAATTAAAGGTGTTTTGTTTCAAAATAAAAATTAGAAAATTTTATTTACAGGACGAAATTTCTAGTATAAAAAATGTGTCTATAATACATCTCTAAATTACCTGCACAAATTGTGGGCTTAAAATACATAGACGCTAAAAAAATATATAACAAGACGAATAATCGACCAGAAATTAGTCTTAATATAAACTAGGGATAAATGAGTGTGTGTTACAGAAAAGAGTAACACGAAAAAGTAATACATTGGTCGTTGTAAAAGTTTTTTAACTTATCAAACCTGTTTTTCTTGAAATGCAATTTTTTGTTCGTTCATTTATTTTGTTATTTCATTTCACAACAAACGCAGTTTCATAGAAAACATTAACTTAAAACTCAATTTCACATTTTTATTTCATTTATGTCAAAGTAAAACTGAATTATGTTTTTTTATTTTAAGTAAATTCATTAAGTTAAAAAAAGGTTACATTTTTACACAAAAATAATTAGATACATTTATAAAAGTGCAAAGCAACGAAAGAAAATAGACAAGTGTATTGTTAAAAATTTAACTTAGATTGGCTAAACTTCATATAATGCCAAGCATTGATTTCAAATCTGCAATAAAATATGGGGATCTTTTTCGGAGATGATTTTGCTGCTGGCTTCACTTTTACGGGGTGAAGAAAGAGACTAGATATAAAGTAGACAAATGTCCCCTTATATATATCAACTTTTAGCCTCGGACAATTTTTTCTGGTATTGCAATTTTTCAGATACAATGGGACATTCTTTATGTACAAAATTATTTAGTGTATAATATTTATAAACTCTTTATTTAATCATGAAATTATCTGATACTGGAAAGTTTAAATAAGGAAACTTAAGTTAAATATTGTGAAGTCGTTTTTTGGGCGTAAAAATTACCTCATTTTTGCAGGGCGATGTTATTATTTCTGAATAACCGTTTCTCACTTTCTCTCGGATAAAAGCCTTATGTAAGACAAGAGAATACGCTCATTGAAATTCTTTTCATAACGAACAGTGGTTCCCGCATCAGCTAATTAGTATAATGGAAAATTCGGTTCTTACTTTATTCTAGCGACTCGTAAAACGAGAAAAGATTATTTTAACTTGTATTTAATAAAAACGATGCAGACAAAGGTAAAATTAAATGGACGAATAAAAATGAGCTTCGGTATATAACTTTTCTCAATATATAATTTTCCAACATCTTTGTAAATATATATGAATAAACTTTGAAATTTTTTTCAAACAAATATTATGAAAAACTGGTACTAAAATGTCAAAGGGGAAAGAATATTATTGATAACAATAATACTATTTCATCGTAACTGATTCACAATACATATCTATTGATAAGCAATCTGAGAATTTACCAATGGAAAAATTTCGATTTTGAAAGCTCTTATTGGCCAAATGTATTATAATATATATTTTTGGAATTTTTGAAAAATAAAACGAAAAAATATTTTTTTCGTTTCAGTGAAGGGGGGACAAGGGAGAAAAAATAAGAACATTAAAGAAAAGTAAAAAGAAAAAATAATTTAATAATACACTGAAGTGATTTTTAAATACTATTGAAAATTTTCAAACAAGATAAGTCAATTTTAAAATATTTGTAATATTGACATTTTTCAGCAAAACCAATTTGTTAAAAAACTTAATTAAAGTAAAATCCTTTTTTCAATTTTTGTAATAAAATTTATTTGAATATATCAGATGAAGCTTTAATCAATTAAAAACAATTTA
>JABFQD010000771.1:0-22447 GCA_022817045.1 Psix sp. ZL-2020 | reverse complement strand
TAATTATTTATTCTAATAAAAATATAATTGAGCTTTTACTAAAAAATATTTATAATTATATTAATTAATATAACTATAATATTGATTTAATCCTGAATTAGTTAAATATCAAATTGTTGATAATTAAATATACTTTTTAATGATAACTGAATGTTTAAATAAAATAATAGAATTTTTATTATCGAAAAATTGAACATAATATATTTAACGTCGAAAATTGGTAAATTTAATGTCATGCACAATTGACATTAATTTTGATATAAACTAAAAAATACAAAAAATTAATAATTACAAATTGAGATCAATTTCCTTGAATGAAACTTGTCGAAATAGCGGAATAATTTTTGGCAGCCACTCTCGTATCCTTAAATAACTTGGTACATATTTGTCAATGATATTTAGTTTCAAAATACGTTGCAATGTTTGCTGGATGTCATCGAAAAAATCATATTCCCGAAATTTGGCCATCGCTCGGTTGATTTTCTCGAGGAGTTCTGTAAAATCCAAGTGTGACGTCATCTGTCCAAGAATACCCGGAATTTTTTCCCGATCGATTTCGCACAGAACCTTGGACACTCTCTCGAGATCCTCCTCCCTTTCGAGGATTAGATATTTCTTCAAGCTTTCAGGCGAGCAAACAGTAGTGTCGATGTTTGAGGATCCGAAAGTTTCGATCAACTGTAAACGCGAACAAATTATCAGTCGGCATTACGGTTCTGTTCATACTTTTCTTAACGTAAGTTTGTTGGTCGGTAATAGAATGACAAAGTTGAGAATAAAAAAATATTAATAAAAATTCTTCGCAAGAGCCTTGTTTATAAGTTCTCGGTACTTTTGCGAGCTTATAACATTGACAAAATTCATGCGCTTCTCTTCGCAGCATCTGCGCAAAAGAAGTTCAGCGTTTATATTTTTCCGACTTTATACAAGAAATTATCACTATTTACAGCACATTTACTAGACTCTTTATTTCCGAAACTTGAATGTAAATGTCGTACGATTGAGCGAAATGAAATTTATAAAATTGGTTTCATTTTTGTCCAACTTCCAACTCAAGTAAGACGGTTTTATTCTTGCCGAAGTGTTGACTGAAAACTTTGTTTTAGAACTTCCAAAAATAGTCAAGTTGTACGCACGTAAAGCAATTTGATGGAAGCATTGAACACGTTGTCGATAAAGTCATCATCGACTTCTGGTATTTGTTCCTTCAATGACCTTTTGATTAGCTCATGGTTATTGAACAAGTCGCCTAAATGAATGCCTCTGTCTGCAAAGTGGATTAATTAAGTCAATGGAAATTGATAAAACGGGATTATACAGTGCTGATGAAAGGATGATGACTTGACGGATTTGCGGTGCGGACAAGACATACACTGAATGATGTGGTTTGGATTTACTTATTATCGCTTTATTGGATTCACCAAATCAAGTTTTCTTCAGAGCACAAATTGTATTAAAACTTGAACCATACCGAAGATTTGTTTGATTTCCGGCCTCGTGAGCACTTCCGCCATTGATTTCAGCAGCTGAATACCTTTCGGCATTGTCGCAATCGCTGACAGCAAAGTATCATTCTCGATCAGTGGCTGCACCTCGAGCAATAAAGGTCCCAAACTGTAAATCAGTGAATGATAATTCAATTAAATGCATCTACGTTAGCTACATCATTCGTAAAAACAACTAATAGAATGATCGTTTTAAAAACACGCTTTTGCTCCCTACAAAACAAATACATAAATCTTGGCAATGCGCAGTAAATTAAGTTGATCCAGCTTACGTAGCATTTTTGTAAGAAGGCACCAGTTCATACTCAGACAGCGGCTCGCACGGGTTGTCCAGGCTGCAGATATAGCTTTGCACGAATGACAGTAGCCCATCGTGAGGCATTAATCTGGCGGGGAACTGGCAAGTAGGATGATATTTGGGGTCAACATTGTCGCGGACTACGTAAATGATCATAAACACGATGACCGGCCAGATAAACGTCAAGCCCAGGATCGCCTGAAATCAGTCTCCGGAGTTTAGCTAGCTCGTGACGGAATTTGTTCAGAATAACAATGTTTGCTAAAGAATACTTACGGGCTGTCGCTTCCGAACCACATAATTCTTCCAAAGAAGAAGACCAAGCTGGCCACTCATTTCGCTGACCCCGAAACTCACTTACGGTTAGGAAATCATGCGTGCTAAAACAGAAAGATTTCAACATTTCACACTTTTTCTCTACACTAGATTGTTTGCGCGCTTGATTTATATTTCGGTTATGATATTTTTGCCATGTTGTTTCATTTTATTCAGAGGTCAACTCAATTGTCGATTTATTTATTTGTGATAATTGAATAGTTTCAAAACTATTTAATGGTGTATTTTTGTAATAGAATGCATTTTTCATTGCAATTTCCATTTGTTTTTTATCAATTTCATTTGTTTGGTTTATGAAGCGTTATAGCATAAACGATTAAGTCCGCTATCACAATCAAACGAATAATAATTGTTTTATTTCACTGTCGTTTATTTTTCAAAATTTATTTTTTAATCTAGTTAAAACCTTATTAGGACAAGCTATATATGATTTAAAAAAAAGTGGGAAAAACTGGAAATGCAATTCCCAAGAAGAGATAATTTCGTTGCAAATGTGGAAATTAAACTATGCTTATTGCACTGTTTATATACACTGCAACTAGATTGCAACTAGACTATGAAATGCATTGCTTGATTTTAGAAATATGTTTTCAAATAGGTTTTGCAATGCCGTTATTTTGTAAGTAGTCCATGTTTATAATGTGCAGTTTGTTATTTAAAGATTTAAATTATTAACTTCCTTCCAGAATGGATTTAAAATTCAGTTGTTTATCTAGTAATTTCTGTAAATTAAAAGTTCGTATATTATTACAAAAGTGATAATTTAAATGTATATATAGATTATATTAATATTAACTTACATTTTTAAGCATATTTTATAGTATAGAAATTAAATCTTACAATGTTATTAATATTGTAATATGTTTAAATCGATATAAATAAATTTGCACTTCACATATGCGATTATTTGAATATTGAGACAAAACGTATTTATTAAAATGTGTACTTATTTCATTTAAAACATGAGAAATTACAGAAATCCTTGAAAAAGATGTTTTTATTTACATATAAAACAATTATATATAATGAAAATGTATCCATTGAGGGGAATTTAATAGAAAAGAAATATACGCTGATTGTTTACTTCAAACGGAGCGATGAAATCATTTATTCGAACAATGACAGCTTTAACATATTCTCTAAAGATTAACATACAATAAATCAAATTGTCATATTCATTTTTAATACATTCTTCTTTTGTATTATTCAATGTCGATTCCGTAAATATAATTTTTTACAGTATTTACAAATAAATAAAGCAACGCAGCAAAAGATTCTTCCAGAAAAAATTGGATGTGAATTATTCAGTTTTTTCATTTTTTTAATACTTTATTAATCAATTTGTCATTTACACATTACATGCACATAAAACATTAAAATTTACATATTAAGTTGGGTTAGTTATTATTTGTCCAAAATTATTGAATACAAGTAAGACATACAAATTCATTTATTTTGCGATTCATATAATTTAGAACTACATGTTTAAAAAAAAGTTGAATTCAAGTTTATAAATTGAAATAAAAGGTCACGTGGTCAGTAAAGATAAAAAAGTGCGGTGTTATGAATTAGTAAACCAATCGTCGTATATAAAACCACATCTGTTCTTTCGTTCATCGAATTTGTATTATTTAATATACCAGTTATTGCAAACACCAATCCTTTTTTATAATTAATTATACATCTAACAATTTCAGTTTTTTGATATATTTTTATGATGCGTTTATTTATTCTGTATTTGTGCAAACGTTTCTGAAAATCTTTTATAAATTTCAACAATTTTTTCACAAACAATATTCAATTACAATTGTAAAGTAATTTTTATTCTGTAAAATTATTGTTTTTAAGTTCATTAAAATTTTAATTAGTTAAATTTTTTATATAAAAAAAGTTCATATGTCATATGTTTTTCAAAATGTTTAAATATTTATTGAATCCGACAGTGGGCGCGCTATGGTCTTTTCGATTGACAGACAAAGATAACCGAGTGACGTTTTCGTTAGCAAATAAGGACGCTCGAAAATGCGCGCCCACTTACGGATTAATATATATCATTGATAGGCATTTTAAAGAGAAGTAACAGAGTATTAACCGAAGAGGTAGATATAATTTCTATTTCCCACACATCAGGGGAAGTATTTTTAAGGCAAATATCTGAGTAAAATATGTACAAGATATATATTTTACATATGCACATTAAATAGCTGTATATAAATGAAGTTTATACTCCATGTATCCGTAATATTTGTATATACGCATACAAATAAACTTCATATATACATCGTAAATATACCTTATATATGTAACATGAATGGAAATATACATATTTATATATACCGAATTTTTACTGAGATGCATTATTTCTTTATGTAAATGACAACCAAATTTAGCAAGTTATTAGACATTTTTACAATCGATTTTATATGCGATTTTATTCGCAAGTGAAATTACTTCTTTAAAAGGATTATGAATCATTGCAATTATTGGTTTATTTTGTGGTATGATTTCAAATTGAGTGTATATTCTAATAATATTATACGAGGCACTCTTTAATTATTACTATTATTTTTATTGGAAATTTTGGTTTATAAAAAGGTACATTATTATATTTTCGTGTTTAATTTGTACAGTCAATTTCAAACTCGGGTGAAAAGAATTAAAAATGTCAAGAGTGCAATTAATTTTGTCAGAAAGTAAACAAGTTATTATATCGTCAACATAAAAGAATTCTACAATCCTGACCGTCTAAAGTACTGTCGCTTGAACAGATTAATCAAAAATGTCTTAATTGAAAAATTAACTTCCGGTTATTTTGCACATATATTTATATTTGAGCAAAAGAAAGAAAATATTCGACTAATTGAACAGTTAATATATTAGTATAAAAAATTGAAAAATTTTCAATGACTGACTTTAAAATTAAAAAAAGTGTCATTTACTTTTTTTTCTCAATTAATTATTCGAACTAAATAAAAAAATACTTTTTAATACTAATTTTAAATAATCATAAGCTTCATCTATTTTAACAGAAATCTCTTTTTTTATACAAAAAAAATGATAAATGAAAAGATAACCTTTAAGACTATTGAGAAGTTTTCACAACGCAACAATAAGAGACGCTGTGATTTATAGGAAAAATATTCTTTACTATTTTTTCTCTAATTTTAAAACAGTACATTGTAAATCTTTTTCAATTAATAATTTCCATATGGTACTTTTACATTTGCTCAGGCAAATTATTAATTAATAAAATTAAGGGGAAGTAGATCTTATGACAAGTATGACAGTTTGACAGCGGCGCGCGCAAACGGGCTAAAATGAATCCATGTTAAGACGAGACTTCCAGAGGGCAGACAAAAATAAAAAAAAAACAAAACTTATAAAATTAGGCGATATTGTTGACTTGACCTGTGTGCCGATGGCAAAACCAGTTCACCCAAGAGTGTGGCAAAACAACGGCGATCAGTGGCGGCGAACATTTCCGACGGCGGCAAATTTCGTACTTTAAAATATTTATGTGGTGCTTATGCAAACACTTACGGAAGGCAAAGTAAAAGAGCTATTGAGTGAGGGCTAAGAAGGCAACAAAATCAGACCAAAACAATTCTAGAAGGAGACGCAAAACGAGGGTAAACGAGATAAAAAGGGCAGCAAGAAACGGCGGGTTGGTTAACGTGGCAAAACGGTTTTTTCCGTCCAAAAACGTCCGTCGCGGCGCCACTTCTCAGTCAGGTTACTGTCATTGATCATATCAGCTAAATAACTGATTTTTCAGTTTTTCACGGATCAAATAACCCTTGACGGTTTCAAAACTTTGTTTAAATTCAATTAAAAATGGAAAGAGAAATAATTAATAAAATACATTTTTTAATATTTATGGTTATAAATATACTAAATAAATAGCAAAATAATGCATTTGATTCGTGTTTATAATTTTTTATTATTATGAATAAATCATCGTTAAACATGTTGCAAAAAAAAATATCTATTCATAAAAAAAAGACCAAATTTAATGTCCTGAAAATAACATTATTTCATGGATTGAAAGATGATTTCGATCGACAATAATTGTATTTTCATGAGAACATAATGAACAGAATTGACAGTGCTTTTATCTTACCACTTGATATTGTTTTGTCTCATGAACGTTTGAATTAAGTGGTAATTACAATCGAACAATTGCAGATATTGGATGGATACAAATCCGTTTTAGATGCATGAGACCAAAACTTAATATACCCCGAATTTAAACGTTTCGGCAGGAATATTAAACAGCTACTTGATAGGGCTATATTTTATCGATGGTAATCGTCTTAATGCTGAAATATACAAAGTCATGCTTGGAAATCAAATTGCCCACAATAAAACAAATCGCTGGTGACAATTTCGCAAACACATGGTTTCAGCAATACGGTGTTGAATTCTACCATAATCGTGAATATTTAAAGAAACTAAATTCCTAGATTCATTTTTAAGACAAAATTTCAAGGATAAAATTTAACCTCTTAATTTAAAAGGATTGTTGTAACAAATCATTTTTATATGTGGTTTATGACTTGCAAAATATTTAATAAATTCTTTTAAAATATTTTATCATTAAGAAATCCCGATTTATTGCTCTTTAATTCATTAAAAAGGTAGATCTAAGGAGGGGGGGGGGGATAATATTTTTAAAAAAAGTTAAATTAAGTTAATTAATATTAATTAATAACAAATATTAAAAAAATCCATTTTAATTATTAATTTAAAATCCATATATATAAACAAAATCACTTAAAAAAAACATCTTTATTAAAATGTTTACATGTCAATGTATACCTAAAAAACGTTTGTTTAAATGTTTTGTTTTGGGGGGGGGGTTGGGGTTAAAAACTGATTGGCCTCCTTTTTGAAAAGTTTTTGGATCCGCTTTTAATTTATCCTATATTTGTATAGTTCTGCAAAAATTAAAAGCGTACGGTACTGTGAGGAGTGGGGGGAGGAGAGAAGAGGGGGGATTTGAAAAAAAAGCCGGTAAAGTAGCGAGTCATTCGTAGTCTTGTCATCAGTCTGAAAAGTTGCTTATTTAATACACGTATTATTTATGTAAACCGGCATATATTTTGTAATAAATATTATTAACTTTAATTAAAATCGTGTGTTATTTGACAAGTGAATCCGACGAGGAGCTGAACCTCCTCAAAAACTATAATATTATATATGTTATAATTGAATTAAGTGATAATTGCGATTCCACAATCGTAGAATTTAATCAGTTATAAATTCACATAAGACACGAGAGAGTAAGAGCAGATGCATTGGGGACGAAAAGGATCTAATGGGTTGCCAGCTAAATTCAAGATCTGACTCTTCTAGATTCCTTTTTAAAAGGAATACCTCGAAGAGTTTGTAGGAATAAACCACTTGATTTAGAAAAATCGCGTCAAGGAATGATTGATAAATGAGAATTTTTGCCTATAAAATATTCGCTAAATTCTATTGAAACATTTTATCATTGATTGAAATTTATTTAAACGAAGAAAGAACTAATTATTTGATTATTTTTAAATTTAATTCTTATTGCGATTTTAATAAAATATTTATTTTTCAAAACTATGTAATAAGATGCATAAAAGAATATTGCTTAATAAATTTCTACTATTTAGAGATTACTATTTGAGATTGAATTGATTTCGTAATATAGTCTCCATAAAAAGTTTCGACTAGGAAAAAATTGTATTCTTTTGTTTCAACATTTTAACATATTATATTAAGTGTATTGTAGTTATTTCGAGTTGAATATAATGTTTTAAAAATTGCTTCAGTAAATTTCATGATTAAATATTGCAAAAACATAACGTGTCAAAGAAAGTTTTAAACCATTGTCATGCTCGAATTTCTATCGAATTTCCAAGTAAAGGCAACTCTTGAAACGCAATTTTCATGAACAAGTTTTCAATAAATTTTATTGTCAAACTATTTACGTATTTCTCAAAACTAAACACATTTGTAACAAAGTAGAATTTTTTTAGTGAGAAATACTTATTTTACTCCTATTAACTTATTAACTTTGTAACTTGACTTGCAATGTTGCACATTTTTATATCACATGTATATATATGTATGATAAAAAAACTGAAATAAATTAACATTATTCCAAATGAATGATTAAAATCGTCACAATTCACTGTAACATATTACCCAAATGTATTTTCACATTATCATTATCATCATTGTAATTGGTTTCATCATCAACATCATCATCTGTTTATGATAATGTTTAACGACACAACTTTTCAGGGTCATTTGATATAAATGTTACGACACAAGTGTATATCAAATGTAACTGCAGAAAGAATTGCAACGTCGCGGTCGCAAGCCCTGTCATCATCGATTCTCAAAAGTTTGAGAAAACAATTTGCTCGATTTAGAATGTTCATCAACATGCCCGCATATTTGATGTAACTCTCAGGACATTTGATGGAAGTTGAATCGAGTTTCAGAGTGGTTTGTTTCAGCTTCGCCGAAAGATAAGTGTATTGTGACGGCCATTTCATATTGTGATCCAAATAACAGTTATCACTTCCGCGGACGTAGGATGGGATCGTTTGTTGCGTCTGCAAGACACGGTGTCTGTCGTGTGTAGTCGTTAAACTTACTGCGTGAATCGTAAAACGTCGAGTACTCATCGCGAAACAACAATTTTAGATTCATCGTGCGCATTTTGTAAGCTGAATAATGCCCGGAGAAACTAATGTAACAAGATAATGTTTAACATTAATGTTTTTGCAAACTTATGAAATGGCCACTAAAATATTCGCGCTTCGTTAGAAGCGCGCAATTTGATTATATTTAATTGCAGTTAACTCGATAGGTGGTTTTCCTTCCTTCCGATGCAAAAACGTCGCGTCGTTATCCTCGTCACGATGCGAATTTCCTTGCTTGAAGCGAACATTCAATTTTATCTAAATATTTTTCGCGCGATAATTTAATCCTTGTTAATGCAACTAGGATCACCTGTAAATGAATGTCGTCTTATCCACTTTTATTCAAGTATTATTATGCCTGTTAAAAGTCGAAAAATGTCCGAGAATTAACGTAGTTCCAAACTAATCCGGGATTTTGAAGATTAGAGATTAAAATTTGCAACTCTGCCACGCGCTGCCCATCCCTCTTAACGCCTCGTTTTTCTCACTCTGTCAGAATTTGATAACAAGATATTTTTCCACTGTTGTTGAGTTGATCATTTTCGCAATTCAGTTGCCCGGTTTTTGTTCAATTAAGAACTTATGTAAAAAGTTCTATCTGTTTTATATATTTCTTTTCTCTTTTTGCCTCAATTACCTATGTTTTTTCGTGACAGAGTTTCGATGTATGCAACAAAACAGCTTCATCTTTATTACAGACCACACTCAATCGCTCCACTTTTATACAATCATTTTCATTCAAACTGACGCGTAAATATTTGAAAAGCGTGATTCGCAATACAGACAGCTACCGCCTACACCGGAAACTCGTGTCGCTCAAATTCCTGAACGACATTATTGTGTCCAGATAACACGAAATGCACTAACATTCATGTGACATATGCAAACTCCGTTTGAACTGGATTAATATAGTCATAATAATAATAATAATAAACATCACAATAAAATAATCATTTAATAACATTAAAGTAACATTAAAATAACAGATTTATATTTTGTTACGACGAAGCAGTTGAGTTCAAATCACAAAACCCGTAACCACTTTTGCTATAAAATTTCAACCAAAATTGACCACAGCATATGTACTATAATAATAACAATCATATCGATGGTTTTTGGAAATAATGAAATTTTAAGTTACCTAAAGAACTGGAATGATTAATGGTCCATTCTCTAACTACATTCATTTGTACATTGCTTTTAGTACAAATTTAACAACTCCGTTTTTAGTGACATAAAAATAATGAATACTTTGGGGTGAAAATTAAATAAAATAATGTGTTTTCGCTTGTGTTATTATTATTATTTCTTGAAATACTTTCACTCGCAATCATTCGTTTAATCTTTTTCTATTAAAAAAATAAAGAGAGGAAAACACTCAACTCTGCTTATTATATAGGAAATAATAATTTCCTTTTTTAATGTTATATTTTGTACAAAACGTTTGTTGAATATTTTTGTAAAAACATGTTATGATAATAAGCAACGGAAAGCTATCAGCAAAGCATGTCTAAAAACAGTGCTATGAACGTTCAAATTTCAAATGAGCGAACCATGCAAATTAAAATAAATTACTTACGCACTTTCTTTGGTTTCATCATTTAAACGAGGCAAAAAATTTGACCACACCAAATAGAAATTCGACACCGAACCGAACCCAAAACAAAATATTGCGCTCCAAACTGTGTTACGAATCTAAATCAATTCAGCAAATTAACCGGAATGAATCACGGGAATATTAATTTCGTGGTTGCTGCGCGTTTGCCGGGAACGTGATACGAAATCCAGGTGAGATAAAAGTACAAAACACAACGGACTTACGTTGCACTGCATGAATGAAAATGAGTTATTAACAAGGTAGCGACTTTCACTGCTTAATCGAAATGCACCAGTCATCAGATCGATTCATAACAATTATGCAATCTCTCATACACATAAACATATCTCTTGCCTAGAGCTACTTTCATGTCAATTTGAAAAAACGACACATCCGATTCGACACGCGCAATTTTTTTTAAACCAATTCAGGCTTTAGACGAATTCAGTAAAAAACTAGTAGATATTTTGATCAATTTCACTCTCACAAAATTGAATTTACTAGATAAAGAAACTCATTTTTTGTTTAAACAAACTTTTTTTTGTTTAAAATATTAATAATGCTTTGGTTACATTTTTTTCGGAAGGAAATAGATAATAGATAATGATTTTGTCGCGCAAGAGATAATTGACAGACGCGTGCAGATGCCTCGTCATCGAGATTGCACATATCGATATCGTCGCTGAAGACAGATACGTCACGAGTACGTGTTGCATAAAAAGAGGCGGTCCGTGAGCAAAGACATATTGACGACAGTTCGCTTTGATGTAATAGTCATTTTGCTCAAGTGTAGCAATTAAATTGTACGGTAATACTGGTTAAGGGCAACTACCTATTATTATGTCAATTACCACAGCAGCCTTTCGTACTCATGTTCCTCAACACTTAACGCGCTTGCTATCAAGTTCAAGGTTCAAGGCTGTCGACCTAGCAGTATCGCGGTCTAGCAGTTGAGTCTCTCCTCTCGAGGTACGTGATTGGACTCACCTAATAAGATATATAAACTGGACAGTTGGGAGAAATACGAATATCTAAGTTTCTTACGATGCGTGATTTGTTCTTAAAATTAACAATCAAAATCGAAACAAAAACAATTTTTCTTTGTGAGAATTCAATGGAATTGATTATAGATATTGACAACTAAATAATATGGAAAACATCAGATTATCGAAAAACTTAAAATTCTTTCGATTTATCTTGAAATTAAATTTATGAAAGATAATAAATTATTGTAGTGATATTTTTCTATAAACGTTTTAAAATTTGACAGTTAATAATTTGGTCAATTCGAGTTAAATTATGTAGTGTAAAATTCCGTATTCTAAAATTGTTGAATTGTTATACATTTATTATATGAGTTTTAATTACTTAATTTCAATTGTAATGATGATTTAATACAATTTCGTTTATGTGATATTAAATTCACGCAAAATTACTCAAGAATAAATTAACTTTCTAATGTTTACATTTATATGAATGGATATATAATGTTCCTTCATCTCTATACTTTATTCAATGTTTCAGAATGTATATATCATCTTTTGATTTGGATTAAATATTGATTTTCTTTCAACTGACATCCAACATTCTATAATCAGACTTTTTAGTAATCTGACTAAAGAAAATAAGCAAATTCAACTTACCCACATTTCGTATCTTCCATTAGAATTTTTAACTCAGTAGTATACTTGAAATAAGTTATTGATTATATTTTGTAGTTTTGAAAATCTTCACTTGCATTGGGATTTTTATATTATATGTATTAAAAATACATCAAGCTATTAAAATTTGTTTTAAATAATAATATTGAAAAAAATTGAATTATTTAAATGATTATTTAAGTTCTACTCTTCAAAACGAAAGAACGAAAAATTGCTAATTATAATGAGCACTTTTATAGAAATTTATTGAATAATTGAATAAAATGTGAAAAACAATTCTAGAGAACTTCTGCTCGTTTGGAACTTTATTGACCTTTTCGAAATGACTAAGAAAGTAAAAAATTTCAAAGTTACAAAATTTCAATAGAAAGTAAATTCGATTGTCATATAATTGTAAATATTTTAAGTTTTTGTAGCTAAGTTTTGGTTATTTCGTTAATTTTTATCTAAACTGCGCCTAAAGCAATTTAATAATTTGAATATTTATACAAATTATGACGTAATAATAAAAACGTTAGTAAAACAATCAGTGCAGCAACTCAAACGTTGTTTTTATAAATGCACCAAAGTTTAAATCAGTCGAACTAAACAGAATCAGAGATAATCACTTGTACATTTTTTGTTAAACACATGGCGTGCATATCAAGCATATCATTTTGTCCAATCTTAAAGGGTTCATATCTCTGGCTCCATCTAGACGCGAACTTGTTCATATTCAAGAATATTGAAAGTGGCAACTTAAAAAACGCAATTGCAAAATTTAAAGATCAAAATTAAAATGAAAACAGACCTAAAAATATATATTAACATTTTCCGCAAAATTTCAAATGTTTTAAAGTCGTGTTAATATACAACATATATTTTGTGAATAATGTTAATAATTAATTATTAAAAAATATTGTCAAACACAACTACATGTCACAGTAATATTAACATCCTCGAAAGAGCATGTATATACCATTATCCTAATGAGAAAATTAAATACAATTCCGAAATGTTAAATTAGAGGAGTTTCTTATTAAGTTCTGATGCAAGCAATTTGCTTATACTTGACAGAAACTATTAATTTTTAAATAATTAAATTGAATATATGATTCATATATATTTTATAAATTTTATTTCTTTGTTTATATGAAAATGTTAAGCATTGTTAATGTCTTATTTTAAAATCTACCTAGAATTTGGAGATTATTATTTTTTTAATAATCTAGTACTAATCAGAACTATATAGATTTCCAACAGGATTTGAATTTGAACTGGCTCTAATGTGGTTCTCAATTATCCAAGGATGTAATATGTTTAGCTGTGACTATATAATAATGTAACGTTTCTGGCATTACACACGCCTGATTAAATTGTATGATTAAAATACAAATTAAAATTAACATCGTAAATATTTTGTTTCTTATAATAAAATTTCTGTCTAAAATCTAAAATTTATGATTTTGAAATGAAAAAAAGAATATGCAAATCGTATGAAAAGTATTCAAGGGCGATTCTTAAAATAGAAGGTTAACAACGCATTATAATGCAATCCGCTGATATTCTTATAACGTAAAGCTGCATCTTCAATTTAAAAATGTCTAATATTTAATAATTTATTATGTTTTTCGGTAAGCCAAATTATATTGTTACATACAATTCAACAAAATGTACATTTCAAAATAAGAAACAAATGGTATTTTGTTTTTGATTATTTGAATGTGTAAAATTACCACAAAAGTAAAATTTTTAAATATGCAAAACCATGCACATAATGATCACTAAATAAACATGTTCATTTTCACATCACAAACCTCTATCGAAGGTTTTGCGGTTGCATTATTGAGAAACATAGAAAATGATCGTAAAGAAAATTCTTTCATACCGCTATTTTGTGGTTTTTGAAACCTTGAATTTGGTTGACATATTTACCTTATTCGATCTCATTAGTTGAAAATTGAAAGAAACTATAATAATTTCTGAATTTATAATCACAATATGTACACATGAAACAAAAGTCTACTTTTCTACTTTGTTTTAACAAAGCACGGAACAACAGCATAAATCCATTTTAACTAATGAAGAATCAATAAAAATACTAATTGATACTCGTCGATATTCAAATTAACCAATCCCCTCTTTACCTACAACATTGTAACCGTACGTATTACGTGCTGTATATAATGAGGAAAAGTTAAAATGACATTTCCTTATTGTTTTTTCAACTTATACTTTACCATGCACAATGATTCCGAGTTTTTTAAAAAACACTGTGTTTACTACTGCTAATACTTGAGAACTTTTTTGTAGATATAAAAGAATGCCTTGTAATCTGACGAAATAGAAATATGAACTTTGAAAAATCTTCCATCTGTTATTGTGAATGTCGATTGCGCAAAATGAAAATCCTTCGGCCAGCTGAACAAAAACAATCGCGGCACTACCGTCACATTAAGATGCGTAAAAATTATGATACTTAATTGCATCCTTCATCTTATTCACGAGCATCGCGTATAATTCAAAGTTTTTCTGAAGCAGACGAACCCACGTTGCAAGAAAAGTGGTATTCATTGTGGTTCTTGTTTCGAGATTCATCCACTGATTTCTCAATTTGAAAAAGAAAACAAGCAGTTTTTAATCATTCCTTTTGCGTGAGTTATCAAAGTCGGTTGTTTGAGGTTTTTTACTCTAGAAAATTACAGACAATGGTGAATAAACATTTTTCATCCGTCTCCAAAAATGAATTATTAATTTTGAGTGTCGTCAGCGAGAAAAAGAAAGTTAATTGATGTAATTTTGACTAGTCTTTGTCCATTGTTGTACTAAAATTCCAATGTCTTTGAACATATGATTATGAAATACAGGGCTAATCGAAAAAATCTACAAAGTTGTCAAATGAATTTCCATCTCCAAAGTCATACATAACTACGCTATGGAATTTTACTGAATATAACTACTGCTCATTATATTGTATATTTCTTATGTATAAAAAACTATTACTAAATTGGATACACATTTCAAGTTCTGTCTTGTTTACAACTATAAAATGAATATGATTGCTTGAATTAAAAACTGTTAGAATCATAGCAATACTCCGTAAACATTTCTTTGGTTGAATCATCTGCACTTTCACTTTATTAAGACTGTGTATAATGATTATCAGAAATTCAATAAAAATAATGAAATGAATTTTATAATATTTAATTAAACAATGCCGAGAAAATTAATTCATGTATTTTTAATGACGTGAATCCAGTTAAATAAAATTTATTACATAGTGTATATAGTAATATTATTTGTACTATGACTAAATAATAAAAATAAAATAAATATAAAATCTTCCTCCGAGTAAACCCAATTTTCATTTTATCTACATCATACAAACTTGACCTTTTTATTCAATTAGATCTACTCAAATAAAATATACTTTTTCTTTAAGAATGACAATTTTTAATCCGCCATATATAAATAACTCATTTTTTATATCTTCATTCAATTTTAGCTCGCGCATTCGAAAGTGACTTTCACTGTCCGAATCAATCACCTTAAGATGCACTTTTATCCGTGGTACCAATTATGTTAACGGAAACAAAACACAGGGAAACGTCATATTATTTGAAAGACCGAATAATCAACACAAAACCACAGAAATACCCATAACTCTTCAAATAACAATAACCCACAATTGTTCACTACGTTCATTAAATTCCTATTCGCAAATCTATCTCTCCAAGCCGTGAACTTTTATCTCGAGTCGATGATCTTGAAAAATTGTTCTCACTGCCGATGCCAATGATCCGTGCAACTCGCAATTATACATCGAACCAATCACGCTGTGCACATTGTATGACACCGGTTCATTAAACAAAGTAGGAGCTTTTGATTTTCCACTATTTTCCCCGATCTCTTATCTCAGCTTAATTGCAAAGTAAAAACAATCAAACTCAATCTTACGTTGCTCGATTTTCGCTCAAATATTAACGAATAATACGATTGTTTTCTTTTCCACCGCGGGTCCTGAGATAACACACCACTTAAACGATATCTCTCACTTTTCCTCCGCCGAGCTAATCGAGTAATTTGGATAACTGCATCGCTGTTAATCCCTCGGTTCTTCCATTCGAGTGGTTTACCATCCGAATTCCACTTTCAACTTTCAAATGGCACTATTCCCGAAGTTTGATTTTTGTAGGAGAAAAAGTACGATATCGTGGATACTTACATCTAGGATATTAGTTCGTTATCGGTGGATCCGAAAGAAAATAAAACACTTGGGGTTTCAAATAATTCGCAAACTTCACAGCAATTGATGGATACGCGGAAGATCGTGGTATCGGTCGATTGCTTTGTGCGCCTCAGCGACGGTCAAAGAACGACTGTAGCTTACTACGAGTCCACTAACCACGTGGACTCTGGCAATGGTTTTCGCTATCTTGGTCGCTCACTCACTCAAGGCACGCAATATTCATAAATATGCATTTGGATGGTCGTACGCGCGTCCGAGAATCGGAGTTAATTCTTCGGAAATTAATTCCAAACAGACCAGTCTCGGTGGCATCGACTCCGACGTTCTAATTAAAGATGTTCTTCCTATTTTGCTAAGACCATTTCAAACTTCATCCAGCTCTTTGTTAACATCTAGTTTTTCTTCATAAAAAATATTGATTTGAAGAATTCTTTGTCGTTTACTCATTTATAAACGATAAAGTCAGGTTGAAATAGTTTGTGATTGTTTTATTGCTAAAGTTTCACAATGTTTTTCAAAGAACAAGCGAAAGGCATGAATATGCATTGAAACGAAAACTGATGATTGAAAAATGTTTGAAATGCTTAAGTGTCATTGCGAAATAATTATAATGAAATTGTGTTTGCAATCGGAAAGTGTTAATAACACTTGAAAGTGTCAAAATCGCGATGTAATAATTCACACTTCTTTCTTCGGATGCGCAGACGAACATTTTTTACACGCCGGTTAAGATCGTTTCTATGGTTAGATATATTCGAAGAGACAAGGTCGCTGAGAGAATAAAAATTATTTTCCGTTCAAAGAAATTAAGTACTTTTTCAATTATCATTTTCTTCAGTTGCGTCTTTTTTAGATGAGGTTTTTACAGGAAGGTTTTGATTAAAGGAACAATTTCACTGTACTTTTTATAGCTGCAAATTGCCAGCGGAGGATACTCTTTTGAGAAAATTTATGCAAAATTTCAATCAAAGCTTTGTTTCCATTAATCGTTAATAGATAGTATTTAATCAACGTAACGTTATTGTAGTCATAAGTTTTACATACATAACTGCCTGTTACGAAATGAACGGCTAATGTTAGTTTCGCGAAAGATGCTTACTGATCCTTCCTGTTATTAACTTTTGATACAATAATCATCAGCAAAGGATTATTATGAAGTACTGCTGCACTAAGAAAGAAGAAAAATTACGGAAAATATATGAATCAAGAAAATTACTGGGTCTCCGGTGACTATGGCCACGTGATATGCGAATCGCACCGTAGAGAACTGTCTCGAAGTTTTGTCGCAAAAATCATTTCCGTAACTTCGCTAGAGAATTCGCTTGGATGAATGAAATATGTATTTTTTCTATTAAAATTTAAGTGTCTTTTAATTAATTCACGACAAACGTTCTTAATGAAAGAGAAAAATTTTGTATTAATAAGAGCCAGTTGGATCAAAGTTTTCATTTTCCACGGCTCCTAATTAGTTTTTCTAACGAAAACAATTCAAAAAAATACATAGCGATACCGTAAATCATCGTTAGTCCAAGAATCACAACTTTTTGTCAACTTGTTTTAAAAGCCCCTTATTCGATGCCTGACGGGTACTTAAAATTATTTGCATCTAAAACAAACTGTCGTGTTTAGACTGCACCACTGTCTGTGGACTTAAGGTCTCGCTTGAAATTTGCCTTTTTAGCGTAACTTGTAAAATCGGGCACGTGCAAAAATCCTGCTGTTTACTTGAATACAAACGATTTAAGTTTAGGTAAATTCAATTCTAAGTCTAGTTTTTTCCCAATTACTTGCTTCACTCATGTCGTTATTGTTTGCGCGATTTCTACGCTATAAAGTTTTGCTAAAGTTTTTGTTTCTTTTCTCAGGCACTGGGAACTTCATTTTAAATGAATCAATTAACGCAATTTCATTTTGTAAATGAAAAATGAGATAAAATTAAAAAACATTACTTTAATATATTTTTTCATAATGATAAGTTTATGAACAAATTTATATGTAAAACCGATTTTGTATTGATAGATATGAGGATTGTAAATATTGTTAATTGTCTACTAAAAAACTTATTTCTTTGATGTTTTTGAAATTGTTGATAGCAAAAATGATCCAATGCAGAAATGATTCCATTAACCTGTCACCGTCAAAGTTAATGTCGAAATTAATACGAAACTTCAATTCACAAATCTGCTTGATTGCTATTAAAAAAAAACTAACTTCGCTTCTATTTCTCGAATCCTGTCTCGGACTATCGTATATCGCAGATTCCGACAGCTACATTTCGTTCATTTGCATAAAATTCTTCTGCACTATAGGAACAAAATATGAATCGGAGTTTTCAGTACGAAATTCGAAACGCAAACCGAACTATAAGTTATCATAAAGTTGTATTCTTATTCGAAGATTAACAAGGTCAAACAATTTGTTAAGCGATTATTAAATATTTCTTAACTGATGTAATTTCGTGCATTTTGTCGAGAAAATCAGAAAATCTTTCATCGCCCTCTGAATAGATATGTAATTTAAATTCTCTTAACCAGAATACATTTAACGAAATCGTCACAGAAAAATGACTCGTAATTATTATTCATTCTTCGGTTCTATACGTTACTTTGGTACATGAAGATCACGTATATGTCGATGACAACATGCTTTTATCAATTGCGTTATCTCGGCGAGGATGCTCGTTACGGATATTCTTTTTAACAATACACGGAAGTGTATCAGAGGGAGGTTAACGTGACTCATCATATAAATGCAAGTTCATGTAATGCATGTAAAAAGATATATATAAAAGTATATATGAATTTGATATAATTTACATATTCAGGCGCATCTAGACGAATGCATACATTTGCTCTTTTTGATAGCGCGCTCAACTTCGCATCAGATAATAATCGCGACTCTGCGGCGCAAAAGGAATACGCAAATTTCGGAACCGGTTCGATGAGCTCACAATAAACCCTGCACTTCGCACGATTTATATAAAAGGAATGCGCTTGTAACATGCCTCACTCTCGCATTTATGACATCGTCTACAGCGTGATATTTTTTCAAATCACTTCCTTACGCCATTTCATGCACAAAGTATACGAATTTTATATTTATGAAATGTCTTTTTAATTAACTTTTTAATCTGTTGATTAAATAATAATTATAGTTTTAAGAATTTTTATGGATTTATTATAAGAATTAAAATTACTTTTTTTAGTAATAATTATCTTAGTTATTGAAATTATAGAATATTTTCCTGCAAAAAATTTTCTCTAGTCAAACAATCGTTTGGCTTACGATTATCAAACCATGCATGTGAAATTTATAACAAATATATATTAATTCATTATAATTTTAAAATATATTTTACATGTCCACATTTTTTGCTAATGACAATAGTTTTATTAGCATTGTAATAAGGGTATGAAACCAAAAATATATACATTGAAATCATCTGATAAGTCATAATCAGTGTATAGATGCGTATGAAGAATTGAAATTGAACAGTATAATTACAGACTAATTACAAAACGATATATGAGCAATTATTATTGTGTATATTTTTTATGATAATAAAAAAGTCAACAAAATTTGTAAATTAAAGCTTATAATTTTCGTAATATATTAAATAAAAGCGAGGTATAAACCTAAATCGAATTTTTGCTTATAATATTACAACATACAAAAATTGGTATGAACCAATTTGTTACCATATTAAATTCAATAAAATTTTGTGGAGTAAAATTTATCCTGTATTTTTTAAACGTATATCAATTATAAGAATGTATCATTCACTAAAAATAAATCAAGAAAATTTAACATATATACTAGCATATACACACGTTAGCATGTTGTTTCGAACTAAAATATATAAGATGGAGTATTTTCATAATAAAAAATTAATAATTATTTTAAAGCCTCAAATTATTAAACACTCATACATAAATTTTAGCCTACTGTTTTTGAAAGTTTGATGAGAATATTTAATATAAAAATGTATCATATTAATAATATTAAAACATAACATACAAAATAACAAAGCATAAAATTTATCATTTGTATACACGATATTACAACTTTTTATTTGTAAATCCTCACTTTATCATAAAGTTACCACTATTTGTTCATTCAGCAGTAATCTCATTCTGGATCAAACTCGAAAATAATAAACATGATGATCTATATCTCTAAAAAAATTACATCGCACATGAATAGTCCAACATCAAACATAGAAACTAGACACAATAATCCCAAGAACAGATAATCGCACAAACTACAAGACGACCTAGTGAAACAGACTTAAGACGATGAACGGACAGCCGACAGACAGGACAGATCGCTCAGCCAAAAGCGTGAATGAATACGTATGACACACGGGGTGCGTGTCTTGCCAGCAGGAATCAATGATTCGCATCATTGTCATGGAGGCTTGATGCGACAATGAAAAGGCCCAAACAAATGAAAACACGGCTACCGCCTATTCGTTGTTGGCTCAAAATAACTCTGATTATTTGTACGACTGACAAAGAACTGGAATCGCGTTATAAGCTTGCTTTTCCTATTGTGAGTATCCGCTAGTTGACTTTCCTCAGAAATCTTCTCGTTTGCTTCGTGTTCGGTCGTATTCTTTTCAACTTTAAAAGCCAAATGTGGCGTCTTCAAAAGCCACCGACACAATGAGCTCTCGGGAGAATATTATGCGAGCAGCTGCTTACATACTCGCGGATACAAATTACGCCAAATGACACGTGGACGGTCACTGACTTGATGTTCTTGTCCAGGCGATGCGAAACCGCAAATCACTTCTACCCTGGATACGACGCTGAGCCCAACAAGTTCTGCAAAAAATTCAAAATGGCAGGTGAAGCTAACGAGCCGCCTTCTCCTAACGACAAACACACATCGGCTCACGAAGAATACAGAGAGCCCGGCTTCCTCTTCCTCTGCCTCGTCTCGCCGATCTTCCCTCACGTCTCTTCTTGTTGATCTTGTTGTGGTTGCTCTTTGTCGAGAGCAGGCATCGGTGTAACGCTGCCGTACACATGTCCGTACGTCTGAGTGTCGATACTAAAAGGGGCAAGAATTAAATGTCGCGCCAAGAAACATCTTCTTAAGATTGATTCGGACTAAACACTTTTCCCGCTAGGACGCGTGATGATTAACTCGAATGTTTACAGGGAACGGATAAAGTAATGACAAACTTGATGTTTTGATCTATCTTGTGTACCAATTAACTTACAATACAAATGTAATGGCTGACAAATTCATGTAGTATTATGTAAAACTAATTTTTGAAGTAATTTTTAGTCATTAAGTTAATATGAACATTTTAATAACAAATGAAACAAGAATAAAAAAACATAATTTAGTTAAAAATTGCAATTAAATGAATTTTTAACATTTTATAAAATAAATATTTCTGTGCATAAAATGCATACAATTTCTAGAATTTGTGTGTATCTTTTACTTAATTTAAAAAGTAATATTTTTTAAACAGAATATCTATCTATTTTAAAAAAGTCAAGTATTATATGTATATTCAAGCCTTGAAAAATTAATTGTATGTGTAGAATAACCTTTTTTTTACAGCTTCTAAAAATTTTAAATACAAAATGTTTTTATCAAGAACTTTAATAGAGATAATAAGCTGTACTAAAAGGGCTTACGTTGTGAATAAGACATTAAGGTACTCTTCCTGAATTAAGTGCATGAAAGGGAATCAAACGACATAGGATATAATAGCAACTATTAAGCTGTGACATTCTCTAAATGCATCAATTCCAACACAAATTTACCTATTTGAATTTTTTCGATGCATCTTAATACTTCAATGTATAAAACAAATAATATAAATATAACACGTAGATTATACCCACAATCAAAAATTCAGTGATAAAATTTAAAAATAAACAAACAGTTGAAAAAAAAAGGAAAATTATTGCCTCCAATACTTTATATCATTACAAGCAAAAAAAATAAATAAAAACAATGTTACATCGTAAATATTATATACTATTATTTGCTCTTGAATTACTAATAATTCCACAACCAAGGAGCTTATACAGCATATTAAAAGGTAGCTAAAAATAAGATTTCTTTAGATCCAATATTGAATTTATACATATTATATGTGTTTATGTAAACTTAT
>JABFQD010000770.1:0-22464 GCA_022817045.1 Psix sp. ZL-2020 | reverse complement strand
AAATGGAAATAAATGAACATGTGAAATATAGCAGATTAATTAATTAAGCAGTTCTTTAGGAAAGTTAAAAAAGCAGTACGGTATCGAGTGAGCGATTTAATTATCTCATTTGTGTCCGATACAATTCATTAGCGATTATTGACACGTCATCAAGGAGCGCAACGAACGGACGTGACGTCTCGGGTCGGAGATAATTTTTCCTCGTAATCCGGAGAACCCTCGACTCGTTGAAATGTAAAAAATGACTCGCACGAAGAAACGCGCTCTTTTTCTCGGATCGAAGACCAGACGCGGGGTTTACCAAATACCCGGAGATTAATTCCCCCGGCGCATCCCCCTTTTTCCTTGCTTTTCAGCGAGCGTCGGGCCTCTCTCGGGTCGCGCGCGATAATGGCGTCGATAGATCTACACAGAAACCGATATCCTCGTTCTAACGAATGCCACTTTTTGCCTCGATAACGTCGTTCGACGATATTAACCTCGGAAACCGAGCTGACATGTAAAAAAGGATAGAAAAAAACGTCGAAAACAAGTGCTCGCACTTATTAAATCAAATTTCATAACCTAGAAATTATAAGGCAAAAGCAAAGTCGTTGTGAGATGATGATTATTTTGTGCTGTAATCGTTAAGACGGTTTGTAAAGTTTGGCGTTGGTTTGAAACGTGCAAGGAGAAATAGGAAAATGCAAAAAAGGGAGAACTCGGTGTCTCCTTATTTGCTCAATTTAAAGCGGTACGGAATCGCGTTCGTCCTTTTTTCGCGAAATAATGACTAGCGGATGAATCGCTCGGCTCCGTCTAGGCCTTGGTTTACCTCATACATTTGCTCAGCGCAGTAATGCGAAAAGTTAGCAGAGCGCGACTGGCGGGTTGCGGGGAGCGGCCGCCCGTTATACAGACGGATTGGTGGCGGTGACGGTGACGGCAGCAGCGGCATCGGCGGCGGCGGAAGGGAACGCTTGACGCGCGTCGGCTGACGCGCCGTGTAATCTCCGAAGAAGAGCGCACACTTTGGCGCACTTCTTGCATCTTCCGCCCCGTTTCCATCGGCTTTTCGAAGCCCCGCGCGAAAGCTCTGCGCACCGCGCTAACCGCCAACCCGTCACAATCTATCATGAAGCTCGTTGCGCGGAAACACGATATTTGCCTCGCTTACGAGCATGCGAGGCTTCGCAAAAAGTTACAAAATGATTCCATTTTTTATTTATTGATTTTTTATCAACACGACTGCTGGCGAATTGATGCGTCAGATGAGTTTTCCCAGATATCACAGATACGCCAAATAAAATGTGTACACAGCACAGAGGGCCGGTTATTTTTGGAAGGTTAATCTTGAAGGATGTGGCGAAGGGTGGTTATTCTTGAGATTTGGTTTTATGGCGCCGTGAAGAGAGGTTTATTGATGTTTCTAGGAGACTGGGATGCTTTCGCAATTATTCATTTCGAGCACAACTTTCATTGCCTGCGCGGATCTGAATTGCAAAAAGACGTTACAGCTCGGGGAACAACTTTTTGCATACGTGACTTTCGTTCTCGGTAGCATGAAAATAAATAATTGACCGTTGAAAAAATGCTCTGCTCGTCGCGAAATAAATTTAATTAACGCTCTTTTTCGTTTGAGACTTTTGCGCTGCAGTTTTATGGTTGAACAATGATGCATAGTTGATTCGCCAACAAGGACAGACTATATTCGATTACATTCGTGTATACTTTTATTTTGATAATTATTCAAGAGAAGGAAGTCACTGTAAATAGGAATCAAAGAGCTAGACGGAGATTGCACAAACGAATTGTTCGTCTGGCGTTGTGAAAAATGTAGAATTATAAAAACGAGAGAGGAATATTGGGTGGAAAAATGAGTCGGCGACGGGTACTTGTTGTCTGACGGGTCACTTTTGTTTGGCGGCGGACGAAATCCGGAGTGAGTGCGTGACGCGGCAACGCAAACAGAAATCCGACACGCCGGTGAGACATACGGGACAGACGACGTGTGAGTCGAGTTGATTGTGGATCGCCGCCGCCGCCGCCACCGCCGCCGCCGCCACCCTTGGCTTCGAGTGTCGAGGGTGGAGGAAATGTGAGCTGCTCATCTACTCTGTCACAATGGAAGCCTTTTTGCGCGAGGCCCAGCCGAGTCGAAAAGCCTGCAAAAAGGAAAGTTCGATCAGCGGATAATCAGCCCAACTTTGCGCTCGTTTTACGGATTGCTGCTGCCGCGAAATTGGGTTCCGATACTCGTGCCAAATCCGACGATACTGCAATCTTTCCGTTATCAACTTTGTCACGTTTTTCCGCTCGCGATCATGAGCAATATTCCGCGAAATTGAACCCAGCTCTTCGCTTCTTTTTGATGGGTTATTAAGTGACGCGAAATCGTCGGCTACTAGCTTTCGATCTCGCGGATTTTCGCTCAATCTCGGGGATTTGGTTCGTTTATTTGCTCTGCTCATGCTGCGATTCGACGAAAGGCGCTTCTTACTAATTATGTTATATCGCACAACTGCAAATGAAAATGAACATATTTGAAAATAATGTATATAATCGAGTTTATTCGCCAAAAAAAAGCCATCGCGTAAATGAGCGGACGATGGTGAAAATGTATGAAAATCAACTCGCATATAGCACATTCGAATATTCTCTTGGCTCAAATGATACATTTTTTGTGTATTATAAAACGTGCAGTACTTTCATACGCATTTGCATATTTCCTAATGTTCCTTCCAATAAAAACTGGCTCGTAATTATTCTTTGTATTTTGGGATTCCCCTCTTGCAATGTGTACGCATATATAAAGATTTCATTCCTCGAAACAAAAAGTCGATCGAAAGCGTTTGTTTTCTTTTAACGTGAAAATCGCGCGCTCTAGTCAGCTATGCGAACGATAGAATTATTAGGAAAGAAGGCGTTGAGATTAATCTAAAAACAAATTTTTGGTACTCCGCAACGGCACATTTGTTCGTCAAGTGACAAAATGGGGACAAAGTTTGTAAATGTGTAAAAAGGAATGCCAAGTGATTTCGGCCGCAGTCGGGCGAGTTCGTCTAATCTCGCCCAATCGCGCCCGTAGCTTCGTCGAAAATTGAAGCGAAAATTCCTCGCGGCATCGACCGAGAAACATCAATAACAATTACCCCTCCCCGGGGAGCGCGCGAGCGCGACCGGAAAAAATGTCGACAGATTTATCAGCATTCGCACTCGAGGTTGTTCGATCCGCGCGCCATCCTTCATCCCTTGAAGCGGTGTTTGATTGCCGATTAGTTAAACAGTGAATCGATATCGGCTTGAAGGGAGCGCCGGCAGATGCCAGATATCCTAATTCGAATGCGGGTCAGTCGTGTTGTCGGATGACGACAGCGCGAAACCGAGTCGAAAAAACAGAACGAATGAAGCAAAAAAAGACGACCGCCGTAAAATAAACGCCAAAATGCGAGCAATCGATTACCGATAGCACCGGAACTGCTCTTTTGAGCGTTTAAGGCATCGCAATCTCGCTCAAAGTCTGGTCTGCGCGACGCCGAATCCCACTCCCACACTCCGCACTGGCGCACACTCCGCCGGAGTGTGAACGACCACTCCAACGGGCGGCAGGTTTGGAGCGTCGTATGTGTGCATGTGTGCAATCGCTTGCCACTCGCTAATCTGTGATTCTTGAAAACGCCAGGCGACAGCGCTTGTGATCCACCAAAAATTGTATTGATTGGGAGCGTCTGTCGCTGACGGAGACAATTGATCGGGTCAAGTGGATCGCCCGCGATCCGATGCCTCATTGGTTTGGCTTTTTCCTCTTGTTTTCATAAGGGGATGACGTCCCGAAGCGACATTTCCGAAGGATTAGCCGCCGACACGGATCGCGTCGGATTATTATTTATCGAGCGTGCCTTACACCAAATCCACGATCTGTTTCGAATTAAATTCTCGTTGGCCGAGAAAATAGTCCCGTTTGCTAATTGCTCGACACGCTAATTTCTCACCGCTTAAATCTACTGCTGCCAACATCAGCGTCATTTACATATACATGCTAAATCACCACATATGCGCCATATATGTGTCCGTTGCAAAATCAGTATTTAAATATTCATCAATTAATATTCACACATTTTTTACTCTTAATCTTACTCTACACAATTTTCGGCCTCAATTTTGTAGATTGTGAATAGTTTATCATAAGTGTTGGATTATTTTCAGCACACTTTTCGTACGACTTTAATTATTTATTTGAAATGTTCATGTATTCAGCTTATTCGGTTTTACACACGCACACACACACACATCGAGTCTGTAGAGTTGTCAAAATATAGTTCGCATGTAATTCACGCGCGTAACCTACTTATTGTTTAGACCACACCTTGTGATCTACACGGATTGAGTTCACGTAGCATTCATTTCACATATTTGTCAGTCTACACATTGTCCACATTCTGATGCACACCTTATTCATGAGTGTACGGAGTTTGGTGACAATTGATTATTCATCGTACAGCGTACATTACTTATCAATGTTTATATATTTATATACGTGACCCATAAGTAAGGTAACTGGTATGTAAAATTAAAAAATGTCCACGAAATATTCACAGTGACAGCGAATGGCTGATTAAAAATCAACGAAAGAAGAGTAGCTGCATTATTCAAGCCGCACTGTTCTGCATAATTAAACGGCCCCAGCTTATCGGAAAAAAGCAAGCAAACGTTTTCATCGCGCGTTTTCGACCAAGTCAATTACCGGTCCGCGCCCGTGCGGCAACAAAAATTGACCATTCAACCACGAGGTCGCTCGCAAATTGTAAACGCGAGGGCCGAAATCGAGAGAAAGCCGAGTGCCGAGACCAATCGAAGCAAAGTTCCGTTGGAAATTACGACTGTGGGGAGAAAAAATGGCAAAGGCCGTCCCACTCGGGGCTGCGTTCCTTCAATCTTCGTGATTACGGCGGCGCAAAAAATCGACCGACTCAAAGTTATCGCCTTGTTCCATGGCAAACACGAGCGCCGATTAACCACCGAACGTATCGATGGAAAATACGGGACGCTCCGGCAAAACAATTGATTCTGCTAAGTAGATTGGAGAGCCCGGGGAAAGTAATTGGACGAAGCCAAAAATGTTCGCTTGTCTGCATTGAAACCGCAGACAAAAGGTGATAACAGAAGAATGCGAAAACAAATTCACAAATATGTTTTTCTAACGCTTTTCAATGCAAAAACATTTGTGCGAGTGTAAAATGGAATTTCACCTGTAAGTGAAATATACAATTTGTTCTCGAGTTTGGAATTTTGTTGTTGTTACACAGTTAAGTGTAAAACAATATTTTTGTTGAAAGTAAGATTCAAATGTAAAATCTTAATCTAACGAGAAGTATGCTTCTTTTACCATGGGAAGTATGAAAAAAGATCTCGTGGGATTAAACCCTCGTTTAGTTCGGCTCAAAATCTGGCTAAATGAGAATTTTAGCTCGGTCGACAGAAATGAGACATTTTCACTTTTGTTTTCGAAATCCTATTATTATCCGTATTTGTGTGTATCTTTGCCACACTTGTATAAAAATAGCATTCACTTTGCTCTTATAGGACTACATTTCTATAGGTTTTATTAGAAGCTAAGCATTAAAACGTTGCCGGCGTATTAAAACATGATGAAATGATTGACAATTCCTGGCTAAAAATGTGCAGGTATTAAATAATGATGTGTTTAGTCAGTGTCTACACTTTTCACTTTTTTATTTTTCATAGGACTACAACTAGTTTTTCCACCCTATCAAGATTCTCATTTACCAACTATGGCATAAACTACATTTTCCTTAACGAGCGTTCGAAAAATGCTGTTTTTTTCAAAACTCTAGTTTAACAAACCCATTTTAGTTGCGAAATATATATGATTTGCCAGTGAATGAAAAAGAGCACAAAGTTGATTAGAACATTGACATAGTTGAGCTTGGCGATCGCTGGCCATTAATTTTCATCTATTTGTTTCTTGGCGTCTGAAATTCGTGGCGGCGTATCCGCTTTAGATCAGCAAACCGCGCGCACACTTTGCTACCGCCTAAGGAGAGTCTGAAAGAGGAGCGGCGGTGGCGGCGGCGTAGTGCGAGAGAGACACGAATAGCGAAACTCTCTGCGCGAGAAGTCGATGCCGAAGTTTGGTCCGTGTTTGGTTTCGCGCGCGGCGACTGTGGCGGCACAAGTTTTGTCCGTCCCGCTCGGGGGTCCCGTTGCGAGCCGGGCCGTGACTCAGATACGGATCTTTTCACTGCTCGGGCGGCTCACTGCTGCGTGGCAAAAGAAGCACCGACCGACGCTTGCGTCATAATTTATGCAGCTTAGGTCCGCTGTCAGACGTGCGTGTTCGCCGACTTGTATCGGCTGTAACGCGCGTCTCGCCGCGTACGACGACGCGCAGGAATGCGCCCAAATCGATTCCGCCTTTTTTTACCGCGGCCGAGTTCTTTGATAAGGCACGCGAGATATCTTTGTTCCGCGCCCGCCGGGTAATGATTTTGTTCGACGCGAACACCAGAAAAGCATTGTGCCCGACGCCGCGATCTTGCCGACGCTTTTTATCGTAAATGGATTATCACAAAAAGTTTTTCGATGATACGGGCGTTGATTCAACCCGCTTTTGTCATTAGAAGGACAGAGAGAGAGAGAGAGAGAGAGAGAGAGAGAGAGAGAGAGAGAGAGAGAGAGAGAGAGAGAGAGATTTGTCGATTGATAAACTGCGGATGTTTTGCGAGAAACATATACGTATTGGAAGAAATGTAACTCAACTTGTTATATTAATTGTTAGATGTTAGTACGACAAACTGTTGTGATGTTAGCATAATGACATCGTACATTAAGGTGTTTTTGAAGTTCAAATTAATCGATCATTATTGTATCATTGAAGACCGCACTGAGAAAAAGCAATGCAAAACCTGTCAGCACAAACACAATTTGATTACTGAAACTCAATTACTCATTTTAAATTAATGTAAATGACTTTGTGATTTGAACGAAATTTTCAATCAGTAAAACGACAATTCATTTTAGTCCAACCAAAGCATCAATTAAATATACCATTTTGAGTTTGTCTGGTTACGTTCTTTGAGTGCAGACGAAGTATGAAAATTTACGATTCCGTATAATATGTGGTAATAACTTTGTAACATTTGGCGAGACCTATATTTTAGCCAACGTGTATATGATTATACGGAAAATACTGTCTCAGCTTTTGTCACATTTATATATATATTACCGTAGCATCATATTGCAAATTGTGAAATTCGGACCGAAGACGTACGTGTTAAATGTACATAAGCCGAACTTCACAGCAAACGCTTTGATTGCTCACTTTTTGATGCGCGTGTGTATTTTCGGAATATGTTTGTTTTTGAAATTGACTTCCCAAAAGCAAATATCATTTCTTCCCCGGACAAACCTTACCGTCAAAATGAAACGTCAGGAGTTGCATTTTTCGATGAGTCATTGTTGTTATCAACTTGGACACGAAGATAATGAGTGATTTAATTATCATGACTGACTAAGTGAAAATCAGTTGTTTGCAATAATCCCGATTCCTGGTATTCGCTACGATGGGAAATTTGAACGAGACTAATTAGTTGGTTCGCAGTATACAGACAATGACATATTGGATGAAATGTGCAAGCAAAGACTTTTAATTCCGGCAAACTTCAGATACAATTCTTCATTGTGTTATGTGAAACTAAGCTAATTGAGTGATTATTCTTATGGGCAGTTTGAACACGAGCGAATCGCGAGGCTTCGTAAATATTTCATATTTTGTCGTCGAATAAAATTGTTAAAAAGATGTTTTGCTTTTGACGCTATGCGGCGAATAAAAAAAGGCGGCTGTCTCTCGAAGAACCACAAATGAGGTCTATTTTGAGCTCGACGGGACGAAAAATGTTGCCTCCGCAGAAAATCGAAGTTATTTCCGTGCTGGAGGCACAAATGAGGTCACGCGCGCATTTTGGGCGTTTAATAACAATAGCGGTAGAGCGTAGCGTCACGTATATAATTAATCATCGGGGGGGATCGCGTGATTTTGCAGCTCATTTGGCCGACGCGGATGAAAAATCGGCGGCTGAAAAATTGACGCTGAAAGAGGACGCGGCGGCGGACGAGCAAAAAAGCGACGCACTCGCTGAAAGCGTAATGTCGGCGTTGAAAAGAGCAGAGATAGCGTATATGCGGTGTATTTTCAGGGCTCGACAAATACACGCAAACATGCACGGACGTGGGTTTCGGGGCGATTGGCGGATTGCACGATCAGCTTCCGGTTATAGATTGGTGGATTCGTGCCAGTCGATGTGCTCGTGTCGGCGTTGCTCTGCCTTTGCATCGATTCGGCTCGGCTCGGCTGCGGCACCGACTGCCAGAGGAGCGCGCGCGACACCACCAAACACGTCGGCAATCTTGCCGCGCGATAATCCCCAGGGTCAACGACATGCAGCGCTCGTCGCGGCCCACTTCAACCCGAATACCGATTTAAGTCCTGCCCGTGCCATCCAGACCGAGCGATAATGGGCCTCCGTGTCCTCGCAAATTGCTCCTCAAATTCCGACCGACGAGCCGGCCTTTCACCGCTCCTCTCTGCCGCCACTTATCCTCTATAGCCGCAACAAACTGCGCGCTTATTTCGATCCTGTTATCAACAAATCTTTCCGCTTACACTCTTCCTTCTTACTTTATTACCACTACGCACAATTTTCTCTGCGGCTGTTTTTACGTAATTGCATGGCCTCGCAAGCACACTATGAGCGCCATAGTCTATATATCCGAGTTAATACTTGATAGCTCAGTTTACTAGTCAAATAGTGCAATGGCTTGTACTTTTATTATTTGAGTAAGTTGTGCAACTTGAGCGTTTGGGTGGTAAACTTTACTGTCAATGAAGTACATTTTACTGTCTAATTTTAACAGTATATATCGATAGAAGTAACACCAGTGTAATACAAGTAACATTTATAGACGCCAAGTACATAAAAAATAGACGCTTCTGCGTACATTGGACGAACTTAACATTTTCATTTAAGCGCGGATATTGCTAAATTTATAAAAACCAACTTGTTTTTTGGATTAGCTCTTAACTTAGCAATCAGATACTTATTTGAATTGAAAATTGTCCAGTAAAAACGCACGTACTAAAAAAAGATTAGCACTTTGAAATGTTGTGTTTGTTTTTTATGATACTCAATTGTCTAGCATAACATGTCTGCGGTGAATTAGCAATGTGTAATAAAATCAGTGATAACTTATCTCGTAAAAAGAATTATTTTTATTCGACAAAATTATTCAAGTATCAGCAATGTTTAAACACTATTTTTGAACTGTTTTTAAATAATAAAAAAGTTCATATATTTTGTAAAACTATCCTCATCAAATATATATCGGTAATTAACTTGACTCGTTTGTATGTTAACACTCAACACTTGGAAGTGTACAAGTTTGTTCATATTTGTTAAATGTATCATCGGTTATTCAAAAATGCTAATTTATTAAGTTATATATTTATAACAATAGAAAGCAGATGAAAATCGAATTCGCGTTATTATTCGAATTGGATTGAAGTATATATACACGATGCAAGATTCTTATAGAGAAAAACACGAGGATGTATTAGTGAAAATTATTTCTGGTCAGAAGTCGAGGGCGATGAATTCGGTCAAGCAATGCAGATACGAGGCGATTAATTTTTCAAGAGCGTGAGGTGAGGGTGTAATAACCTATTTCTGTTTAGGGTTAGGCGTTATTAAGAGGGTCGGGCACGGAATTCGAAATGCCCCGTCGGGGAGCTATTACGGCTTCATTTAAATTTCCCTTTCGAGGCAACAAAGGGTGAAAGAGGATGGCGGAAATTCGATAAGGACGCGAGCTATGTTTGATCTACGGCGGCGAAATAAAGCGGTGCTGCCGGTGGCGAAGCGGCGGCGTCTCCAGCGCACGGCCATTCGGGTTTATCGATTTATAGATAAAGCTCGGCGGGATGAGTCATTGGTTATTTATCAGCCGGCGGAGTGTGGCTGACACGCCGCGTTAAAAATTCAGCCGACGTAACTCGAAGGAAACTCGGCGACCTAACCCTGTTTGCAATTACGCTCGGTTCGATCTCGAAATTCGCCTCGACCGGTTCTCGCACTTTATCTCGCCGCTGCTGTTTTCGTCCGCATAATTTATCTATCGATAACCTTTTTGTGTTTGCGCTCAAAATTCGATAAGCTGGCATTCTTTTCTGCTTCGCCGGTGCATCCAGAAAAAGCCGGTCGTTTATCTAAATGGCTACTGGGTGGCCCGCCCGAGTCCAACTTGAGCCCTTAAAAAAGGTCCGAAAAACGCACGCAAATCGCAGTTTAAGCGCTCGCCGCCATCGCCGTCTTTTCAGCTCAGCCGAATGTTTGTCTAACGCGCGTACGAGTAGTGATTCCGCAGGTTTGTTTAGTCGGCCATAATATCATGTCTTGCGTCATGATACGCCTATCTGGCCGACACTTTTATGAACGTCGAATGCCTGAAATTTCATCCGCCGGAACGCATCGCTTTGAAAAGCCGACCACCTCTTGCGCGCGCGTCTTTTTCGAGTATCGGCTTTCGAGTATTCGCGAGTTATTGTGTCCGAGCTGGCGGTAATTACATGACACACAAATTATTTCAATCATACGATTCTCGCTAATGCGGTTTTTCGTTATTGTTTTCAAACGCCGCGCCGTTGCGTTTCATATTTATGTCACACAACACGTGTACATTTTTTTGCCGATTATAAATGCATGCAGACTGCTCTGATTTATGCTGACTCATCGCGACGTTAGATTTTTGTAAACAGTTTACGGTTGTGGATATTTAAGTATTATTTCATGCCAGCGTGCGAGATAATCTTGCATAATTAATCATTCAAATCATGATTGTTATTTATTAACAAACTAGTACCAGTAGCGTTTGTTAATCAAATTATTCGTGCACATTCAGTCATCCTCGCGAAAGTTCACGTTCTTTTTTCCACTATCGAAAATCGTGTCTTTCGATTAAGTTGCATTTTACTCGGTCCATCAAAAATAACCTTTTTCTCAATCTTTCAAATTTATTACTTTTGGCAAACGCCGCATCTACTATTTCTTGCTCAGCGAGATCTTGAAAACTGCAAGCGAAGTTTTTCGAAGCTCGAGTGACGTCAAAGTGTCAACGTTGGACTATTAGAAAGCGCGTGGTGCGAGAACAGTGCGGCAAGCGTTTGGACAATGCGGAATGCAATAACTGTTCATGTTTAATCGCATTTGCGCGCTCTCGAGTGACCCATTTTGTCGGAGTCGTCGGACATGAAAATCTCTCGGTTTGGCGGCGAAGCAGACACCAAGATAAGCCCCGTCTTTCGAAGTCGAGTGTGTGCTATATGTACGTAAGGTTAGCATGCTTGTTCGCGCGGCACGGAAGCAGCTACTTCAGACATTCTCACGGAAGCTCGAGACGCTTCCTGGCTGATAGTACGAGTCTCGGATTCTTCACTTCAAAAGAGAATTTCCAATGGCAGAAACTCCACTGCCAATCTCTTTGGCTCTTTCTATTTCGATTGTCGCTAGACCAAAGGAGCTGTCGCTCTTTGCTTTTTCCGTCCCTTTTCTCCTTCCGTGCAAACTCGACGATTGCCGCAAACCGTTATCTTGAGCCACGCCGCAACATGCACACACCCACACGCTTTATGTGCCACGTGCTCGTTAAATTATCCGGATAATATATCCGTTGCAACGTAACGCGCCAGCGATCGAGATCTTATCAGGCTACTGAAACGGCCCTATTGCTCTCGGAACACCCCACATTGTATATTCCGCTACCCCCTTCCTAGACACTTTTTTATAACACATCATGTCCCGGAATTCGTTCGCCCAAAATTTTCTATCGCTATTCTAATTTTAAACACTTGTGTTTCTTTTCAATTTCTACTTTAATTTCAAGTCTAAATTACGGACATTGACTTAAATATATATTATATATAGTAAAATTAAATATATATAAATATATATAAATAATTTGTCATATATATTTAATCATATGTACTACATAATTCATACATAAGAATTATACACAAATTTACAACATAACCACAATTTTCTGAATCAAAAAAACATTTAAAATAAGTTTTGATACTACTTGTTGTGTACTTTATGTTTGTTAGATTAAATTATCAATCGAGAAAAAAAAATTTTTTTTTTATATTTATCAAAATATAAATTGCAACCAACTTTTGTGTAGTGGTCTTTCAATTGACCTTTGGTACGATATATTTCTCACGCTTACTATAGTGTAGAGAATATTCAGAGCATGCCGAGGGTTCTAATTGGTAACGAAGAAAGGGCAATGCTTTATGTGCTGCAATTTAGAGCACAGCAGTTTTCGTCGCCAGTTCAGCTTTGACTCTCGACAAATGATCGTTCATTTCGATTTGGTTCTTTCAGGCTGATTGAACGATAAATTTTTCTAACGAGTATTCCAATCATTTTTTGACTGCGATGGCAAAAGACAAATTTTAAGCGATTTGTAATTGGCTCTACGTGCTCGCGTACTGACATTTGGACGGTGCTTTTAATCGTATCGTTGTATATGACCAATTGCTAGTGTGTTATTATCGCTGAGTGTCATCCCTTAACCGTGTTGTAAGCCTCACGAGTTCGACTTCACTTCAACAGGTGTTTATAGGGAAATACAATAATGTCGCGCACGCGCTTTAATCTTCTTAAACATATAAACTTTGAATTAGGAATGATGTGAACGTAATTTTCGATATGAATCATTGACTTGCACATAATTATGATTATCCAATGTTGAAATTGGCTTTTAATTAATATGCTGTTTTAAACTATGAAAGTCAGTCTTTAACATGTAGTAGAATTTTATTAAACTAATTTATGATTATTATAAGTAAAAAATAAATTTTGAATTAGACTTACAATTGATTGCATAGGGGAAAAGGTTTCTTATATTAACTAGAAAATACAATTTTGTCTTATATTTTGGTTTTGTAGACACACATTTTTGTTTATAAACAAAGAAGATAAAATTTAAATAGTTATATTTTCAATAATTTACCTCCGAATCTGGTTAATAAGCCAAATTCCTACTTAACCGACGCCTCTCTGTTTTACCATCTCAACTCATAACTTTCAAACTGACTTGCGTATCCTATGTCGGTAACAAAAGTTCGCTGTCGGTAAATGGAGGTCAATAGGAAAGATTCAAGGATATTTTAACAGAAGGAGGTTCAGTTTGAACTACCCTTTTATAGATGGCGCTAGTCATTGATATGAGAAATTCAGTACAAATCGTCACTAACAAGTGTGGAATGCAAAACTATTCAATCAATGATGAATGTGAAGAATGTTGAGTTATGTTACCCCACGCATAAGAATAATATTTAATGAAAATTAACAATTATCAAATTTATTGTTGCAGATTCCAAATGGAGCGGAAAATACAGTACCCCCTGGAAAAGTTTACAAGAAGGTTGCAATTGTGGAGAATTTTTTCGACATTATCCACGCAGTACACGTTGACCTGGAAGGTCGCCCGGGGAAGCACGCGGGTCAGAAGCGGACATACAGGACGGTATGTTGAATAATCATCGAATTCATTAGCGACGTCAAACGTCGTGCATTGCCTCATTTACATAACGAATCACGGTAGTTAATAATCAAATTAATCAACCAGGCATGCGATTGGAAAACAATAGCGGATCGCGCAATCAGTTTTCAAACGAAGTCCAAGTTGACTAGCCAATCGCAAATTCTTCTGACGGACAAACATTGTCGCCGGCGCCAAAGTTTGCTAAATGAAAAGCATCCTGTGGTCTGTATCGTATCAGGGGTTGCATTGAAGAACTCGAGAACGGGCGAACAGTCAGAGGCACACGTCATCTTACCGTTCCGGTCTATTCGCATAAATTTGCCTATCGGAGGCTCCCTTTCGGTCGTTTATATCGGCTTTACCATCGCAATTCTCTTCACATCAGTATCTACAGTTGGACGCGATATATCTGTCTTTGTCAGACATCGATCTCTCTTCTTCGTCTTGCTCCGTCGCGCGCTCTGAGATCTGCTTGTGATTCAAAACCTCAGGACACTTGTTGCATTGGCTGCTTACACGTATTCATTT
The DNA here is from genome assembly GCA_022817045.1 of Psix sp. ZL-2020. Lineage (NCBI taxonomy): Eukaryota > Metazoa > Arthropoda > Insecta > Hymenoptera > Scelionidae > Psix > Psix sp. ZL-2020. The sequence continues at coordinate 8,337 of JABFQD010000770.1, read as the reverse complement.
ATACGTGTGTATACGCATATACATCTATACTCCCGCGTACATATGCAGATGCAAATGTGCGCGGGTACACTTTTCATCGAACAACGGCAAAAGCTTTTCAAGTTAAGTCGACACGTCGTACACGTTTCGATTCATCCGGCGTGGGAATTCCCCTTAGCCGATAATCTCGATAATCGGTTACTTATCAGTTTGCAACAAACCCCAAGCCAATGGCTTACCAATATGCTAATAAATCATCTGAAATAAAGGCTGAATAAGAGATGAATAATAGCGCAAATGACTAGTGGCTTTACTAACTTCGATGCGGAAATGAGATGTATCCCATTTGAGATCTATTGTCGTTATTTATACAGGTCACGTCGAACCAGAGGCCATTGTGTCGGTTACCTATTCGACGACATTTCTACTCCGAAGCTAGTAAATCTTATCAAATTAGCTCTTGTAGAGACAGACCTCCGCCTTAACCAGACCTTTATTGAGTTAAGCAACCAGCTCGACATTTTCTCGGAGAATCGCACCTTCATAAGAAGTAGCGACGAAATTTCGTGCACAAGATTTTTCTTTTTCTTTTCTCCTAAGATTCTTCTTTGAGTGAGCGCTTGGGCTTTGTAATTTAAGTAACTTAATTTCATTATATTTTCCAAAATTACTACCAGACGATGATCTGGAATCAGAAAAGTCCATTCTATACAATTAGGTGATATGTCATTACGAAAATCACGAATCAGATTTTAGTCTTTTGATCAATCGGTTCCGTAAAAATTTACTTTTTCAGTCAAGTTGAAATTTCGTCCATTACTTATACGAAGATTTGTTTCTTATATATTTTTCCGATTTTTTACTTATTATTTGATTAGAAGGAAATAGATAATATAAAGTGTTGTTGAATTGTTCTCATTAGTTAAATTCGATGAATTTCTCTGTTTTAGATCACAGAGACGTATGCCTTCTTACCTCGGGAAGCAGTGACGCGTTTTCTGCTAGGCTGCACGGAATGTCAGCGTCGGCCTCGCACCCCCAGTCCGACAAATCTGTCTTCCAGTCAGCCGCACACGAATGCAGCGGCGACCACATCGACGCCGACGGTAACAGTGACAGCGACGCCACTGAGCCCCACCCCGGGCACCGCACTTTCAGCTTCCTCGGGCCAAAACACTCCCAAACTTCGAGAAGCCAGTCATCCGCCCGAGAGCAAAAGTTTGTTCAACTACCGGAATCTGAAGCACCAGAAAAGCAGCCTGCCACAGCCTTCGGAAAAGACGGAGAAGGAGAGGGACGAGAAATATAACCCGCTGAGCATCACAAATCTGTTGAAAAAGGAGCCAACCACCCCAAATGTCTTCACACTCGTTCCGGAGAATCATCTGCCGGAATCAAGGAAGACTCCAGAGTCGGATCACGCGAGCTCTAGGAGCTCTACTTCTGTCAAGAGGAAACGCATGTTGCCGGAGGGTCGCACTCCATCACCTCCACCAAGTACACCTCTTCCTAGACCCTGGAGTCCGGGTCTAGATCCTAAAGATACTCCTATCGATTACAGTTTGCCTATCACCACCACGTACCTGAAGCACCAACAAAAATTACAGGCAGAAAAGAATAAGATGGCGGCAAAGGAGGAGCAGCAGAGTCCTCTGGATTATCACAAGAGTGCGCAGTTAGAACCTGACGTGGATAGCGAAATTTCTTCAGCGGCGGGCTTGATAGATACGAATTTAAATTTGCTCGCGACCATCCATCATCTGCACTGCCAAGTTATGCTGGCGCTCACCGAAAGGCTCCGACCCTCGCAGATGATGCCTGGCCCTCTCGTTCTGCCGTCCACGTCGAGTTTTCTGTCGCCTGCCATTATCCCTCCGGAACTGCCCGTCATCCCAGGACAAAATCACTCTTCAATTTCTTCTTCTAACTTCTAGATGGTTCGAGGGGTTCAGGCTTAGATTTTTGTGATCTGCATCGTGCATTGTTCAGACTTCTTCGATGTTTAGCGGAATTAGTCGGTTCTAGACATGTAATAAGTTGAATGCGCTTACCGATTTATTTATTTATTGTCTCTGCGTTGTACATAATCTAATGTTCAAGATTGGGACTTGTTCCCACGAAGCTGATCATTCGCATTCCTGTCTTAACGGCTCTGAACGATAGTCAGACACTGCGAGCGTCGTTATACCAAAGGATCAACAAATTATACGCGCGCAGTTAGAACACCATTCGGAACGACGAATTTCGACCGGATAGATGTGTTTATTTTTCTAAAAACGACAAAAGACAAAGTGAATTATGTATTTTTTGCGTAAGCTTGAGTGTGTAATCGTGAGTGTTCAGCGCGAGACTTGGTACAAATTTGACGGTCGTGAAGAAACTAAATTGATATTTAGGTGAGCGGTGGAACTGAAGTTCTGAACAAGATAAAAAAAAAGAAAAAATAAAATGGAAAATACAAAAATATGCGATGCAAATTGTTGATCATGAATTATTTATTGTCGATAGAAATTTGTATCATGGTTCTCGAGTTTTCAGCAGAATCAAGCGAGTGTCTCAACGTGTAGACTTAGACTCGTGTGACATGGTGCGACGTGTATCTTTTCTGCTCTTTTGGTAACTTGTTGGATTGATAGTCGCCGAAACAGAGTGAAATATTAGTACAATAGCGAATAGGCCTTAAGACGTGCTTGCGTAAAAATTTGTTAGAAGTTCGATAATCTTCTTGAAAGTAGACGAGCTCGTCTCGCTGACTGTATTACACATTGCACATTTTCTTTTGTACATATTGATTGTATTATAGTGACAAATATGTATCTATACATCCAATGTTGAAAGAGCGTATAAGTTATTACGATTATATAATTGCGATCATCTCGATATATATATAAATATATATATATATTGCGACTATTATTATTGTATCGATTTAATTCTATATGAAATGAACACGAAAATCAGATTAAAAATATACGAAGTCAAAGTAACGTAAGCGTTTTTTTGTCCCCACACCTTCCTGTTTCAATTTCAATTTATCATAAAATTCAACGGATACTGTTTTATTTGCACAAAGTTGATACCAGCATAAAAAATGATACTGTTAAATTTAAATCAAATATGTAAATGAAAGACTAAAGTAACGTAAAATATTAAATTGCAGTGATAAATGTAGGAATTTTGCAAAGTTATTTGTATTTGACAAAGAGACTGAAAACCCTATCTTGTGTGTATGTGACGCGTTCGTGAGAGTTCCATTTACTCGGAACTTGGAACCCCATAGGTAAAACCGCCTTTATCCATCTAGTTGTTCCCAACATTGTAGCGGCGTCCTCGTTCCATCAAACACCCTCCGCCTGGCACTTCCCCTCTGACCGTAGGTACTCGCCCTCTGCCTCTCCGTTACTTCTCCCTTACTGTTTCAACCCTTAGGAGAACTTGCTCCAAACCTACGATCCCAATAAGGCTGCCCCATTCCGTTGTTTCCACCCTTCAGTCTTGCTACCTGTCTCTGTCGACTTCTGTGGCATCGTCTCTTTTCCTCTTGAGTTTATATGCATTCTCAGTAGAAACAGGCCTTATTTCAGCTCCACTACAGTTGATATTGATTCAATTTTGCACATTTTTTTGAATCCATCTCAATACATTTTACAAATTCTATTCTTTTGAATAAGATTTTGTTTGAAATTTAATAAGCTTTCCTCAAATAATTGTTTTATATGTTATATTATACTTTTCATTAAAATATTATATTAATTAACATATGTTTAGACACCGGTGGAGTTAAAAAGTTTAATTTGAGAGAATCTGACTGCAGCACTTAAAGCTTCGTGTAAAAGGTTGTTTTGTTAGCATTCAATTCAGGACGTTGTCAACTACGTGACGTACACGTTATTGGGGTTAAAGTGGCGTAACCCTATCGAGTGGCCATTTAGTATATACCTCACTGGCTTCGTTTTCGTCAACGTGGAATCTATTGTTCACTGGGGAATACCCTATGAAGTTCGTTACGCGCTTACAGCAGCCGCCGTAAATTCCAAGAGCTATTGTATTTCGTCGATAAGCCGAGATCATTTTGGCGGCTACTCCGCTGCAATGCTGCCCACTTAATTGACGAATATCAGAATAGCCGTCAATTATATGCGACACATCAGTTACACGATGCGAATCAATTTTCATTTCGTTTTCGCATAATTCAACGGAAGGCTTAATGAACGATTTAATCTCACTTGCGCATTTGCATTTTCAATAGTTATGATGTATGTGCTTCGATTTTGATTACTTGCAAAGTGCTCTTTTATATCTTGAAATACGACATTTTTATTGACTTGATCATCTTTTCAATAAAACAGTTATTCTGAGCGTTTATGCAGTATGTTGATATTTGTTGCACCATATCTAATGAATAATACTTAAGCAGCAGAGAGAATTCATTAATGGCAAAGGCAAAGGATGGAAAAGAATAAAATTTGATGTTTGAAAAAAGTTGTTTGCTGATAGCAATCCCTACGTTGACATTCGAAGTTGGCAAATAATAAAAAAGACACATTCACCCAATGACACAGCAAAATCATTTACATAATTGAAGCAAGAAGTTGTCTCTGTAGCAGGAACTGTACGAGAAATTAGTAATTTCATACCTCGCACTATCGATTAGCAACGCCAAGACCATAAAGACTGTTATGTATATACTGATACTTTGCAAAATAATACACTACATTCACCCTTCGCTTAAATTCAGTCAACTCAAACTACCAGAAATTAGGTTAAACCATTACCCAATAATTTGCAGAATATAGATCCAGAAGGCAGCGTGTAACTCGTCGGCGCGCTGAGACCTCTTGACAACAGGGAAGTCCAAATCTCTGCGTAATTAGTTCGGGCGGAAAAAGCTTCCTTATTCTGCGTTATTATCTGCGTTCTGAAAGACAGCCCATGAACCAGCGAACGACCAGGTACGCGGCCTCTCGTTAAGAATTTCGTAGAGCCGCGTCGTCTGTTGCCTGTAATTAGACCATTTTTCTCCGCAGGCTTCTCATCAGTCGAAGCATTGAGTCGATATGTCTCCGCGTGACGAAAATATCCCGTGTAAGCGTTGTAATTCGGCTGCTATAGCAAGTATCTCTTATTTCCAGGCGATGTCTCACAGTGGCACATTGAGCCATCGGTGATGGAGAACGGTATCACGCAGGACCGACCCCCCGAGGATAGTGCCGACGAATGTAAAGGATGATTTCGGAGATAGCTCGAGGGTCGCTTTCTCGTAGCGAGGAAGTTGTCGGAGATGAGAGGGCAGAGTCGACGCCGAAAGGGACGGAACAATGACGGAGATAGAGTCGCCGGGTGGTGGGTGATTTTGGAGAGAGCTCCGAGAATGTAGGAAAACGAGGGGTTGGGCAAGCCAGCAGTCAGCGAAGGGGACGAGGTGAGTCTATAGTCTCCGAAGGGTGGGTTTGGCGCCGAGGTGACGCTCTTTCGGTGCCTCGCTCGCACCGCCTCGTCACGCCAATCGCGCCTTCTCAGTCACCGCTACTGCTGCTGCTACTGCTGCTTCTACTTCGAATCTAAATAAATAATTGAGAGAAAGCCGGAAAGACGATGACCGCTCTTCTAACCGTGCCCAAACTACTCAGGTCGGTTTACATTGACGTTGAATAATTGCTGTGGTTCGACTCGATACGGGGGCTCTTCTTTGAAATTTGACTGCGCGCTACTTAGCACTGATAACAACCACTAATTTACACGAATACTCTAAATGACGATACCCTAAACGGATTAGTCGCGCCAACTTCGTAAAAACAACATACAATCACAATTCGATTTTACAAGGGTGATGTCAGATAGTTCTGATTCAACAAATGTTTCACTTCGACCAAATTTCTGTTTTTAATACAGTTTGTTTTCTTCGGATAATGCATAAACCAATTCCAAAATATTGTTGTTTTCTTTGCTTCGTATCTTTTATGCTACTTACGTGTAATTATTGTCATGTAATGATATCAAAATATATTTATCTTGTAGTCTATATTTCTGTGCTACAGATGATGATATATGAATTGCTAATTTAACTATTCAACCCTCTCAATATGAGTATTATTTACACCGTTTAGTATGCTAATTTATAACAACGAATTGCAGATAACAATATGAAATCAAAAAACAAACATATTTTTTATTTGGATTATCTGTGTTGTATAGCTATAAAGAATGTATAGATTGGCTATATAATAGTTAACTTTATGATTTGACAAACAATTTTTGAATGTACAATATGTCAATCACTAAACAAAACAAAGACGTCCAATCTAAAATATATCTTTTATCACAAACTGTACATTAAACATACATTGCATGTAAAAACGAAAATTTTATAACGAGGATTTCAAGTTCACACCTGTTTAAAAAACATTAAATTCCATAGCTAAAAAGCCAATTTACAAAACAAAGTAATTTGTAACATTTAAATATTATTACATTATTTTCAGTGTACAATATTTAAAACATATAATTGCGACTAAGATAATGTTGGTGTAAATGTAAAATCGTTCATAATTTGAAGATTATAATATTAATGAAATATTCATAATTGGCATAATATTTGGTATCGTCATTAAAATTGTGTTTAATTTTAAGTATGAACAAGGTATAATCGTCGAGTAAAAATATGATACTGTAAACAGTAGAGGTCAGAATATAGAAAAGTGAAGTTTAAATACTAATGAACATTGCACGTGTTTCAAAAAAACTACACTTTTTCGACGAGTGAATATGACGTCCTTATAGTTATATTAAAATAGTTTACATTGTGGAGAGTAACTTTGTAAATCTGAATGACTTAGTTCCGGGAGCTCAGTATAAACATGAAAAAGTTACTTTTAGCTCTGACAGTTTGAGCTTATTCTGAAATCAGGATTATTTTTTAAAGAATCACATATATTTGTTTCAAAAGTGTTTCATTTATTAAACGTATACATTTTTCGTTTATTAAAATTTAATTTCCCATAAAATCAAACTTATTTTACACGCGCATTTTTGTAGCAATTTCAAAAAGCTATAATACGTGAAAGTGTTCAGTGATTATAAAATGACATTTCATTAATTCATTGCAGACATTTATCCCGCCACAATTTAATAGGTTCTGTCATTATTTATTTAGTACCAACTTCGTGTACATAACACATCAGATTTTATTACTGTGCAACAGTTTTTGAATAAGTGTAAAAGAGCCTACAGGCATGATCAAAGCAGATAGGGCGAATTGAAGGAGGAAGAGAATGAGTAAAGTGGGGTTACTAATTCTCGAATAATAAAGCCATGAATTGCTTCGACCCTCATTCGTGACAGTTTCCCTTTTCACGTTGGTCATGTTTATTTTGCCGTCTAGAATATACACCTCGTATATATTTAGTTCTATTCAATACCTGTCATTCAACAACATCACACGTACTATTTTGTGTACATCCACAAACAAATATCGATTTTCTACTAAAATAAGACGTAATTTTGAATTGAAAATATCGAGATCAGTAAAAAATCAAATGAAAATGATTAATTCCTGAAATGAAAAATGAAAAAGGTTCTCTTTTTATTTGATTATATATAGGAAAAATGTTTAAATTTGAGATAAAATATAAGGTTGATGAAACTTTTTGAAGCGATGCAAATGTCATTTACACTTTGTTACTTGTTGTTTTTGCAAACTTTTGAGCTTTCCGTTTGACGCCTTCACTTATATTATTAAGTAATTTATCTCAGCCGTCCCTTATTTTGGAGTAACCCGCCCCTCGGACTAAGACATTAGTAGCTCCTCGGATCTCCTTACTTTTCACTTTTGCTAATTTCAACGCCGGAGGTGTGGGTTCGCTCGTTCAGTACACGAAATGCCATAATCATTTGATAAATAGAGTTGCTGGCCTTACAGCATTAAGGGTGGTTTCCAAATGTAACTACTGTGTTTTAAATTTCATTAGCTTGATTAACATACTCTATTAACGCCTTTTTGTTTCATATAATTTTACTCATTTCTGATAAAAAGGTGATACTTTGAAATGAAGCCTTGATTAAAATTTCAATCTTAGAATTTCTTTTACATCTGCTAACTATAGACATGGTATTTACAAACAATGCCATACCAATATCTAAAAAGTTGCATGAAACCAAAAGAAACCGAGGTTTCGATTCTCAGTAAATATAATATCTTACAAAGTGAATCGCAGAGATGAATTACAGGTAAAAATATATTACGTCGGACTAAAACTACGCAGTAAATTATGAAAATGATTCAGCAAGATTAAAAGTCTACAAAGGTATTGTGCGCCGATTAATCCAATTTCGTTGGGAATTAATTCTCGAATATGTAAC
>JABFQD010000769.1:0-22465 GCA_022817045.1 Psix sp. ZL-2020 | reverse complement strand
ATTATTACGAGTAGTTTAAAATATGTTTTCCAAATAATTCAGAACAAACGTTGCATCTTTATACTTTGCAAGATCTTATAGCTTAATTTATTTTTCATTGTGGAATTATATTTTAACCGTTGAAGAAGATCCGCTTGTTAGAAGTCACGATCTTATTCGTCGTCAAGTTCTCCCAATGGAAAAGGTTTAGGAACGGGCCTCTCTGCTTTGTACTTTTCAATTTCTTTCTTGATTTCCGGTGAGTCTCCTCCATCAAGAGCCTCGATCAAGCGTATTTTTTGCGCCACTTCTTGTTGAATTATCGGTCTATACTTCTTCCCCTCACCAAGACTTTCCATGTCATCAAGAAATTTCATCCTTTCTTCAATCCCTCTCACCACTAAAATTAATTTAAAAATTATAATTAATATGCTGGAAGTCTCGTTGATTTTAATTAAAGATGCATTTTGAAATTCTAGAAATCATTTTTGAAACATAAATTATTATTTTCTGCAAAGAGTTTGAAACTCCTCTTTCGGGTTTTTATTATGGTACCACATACAGTCTTCAATTGGATCATAATCCTGTTCATTTCGAGTTTCCTTTATAACTTTCAGATAGTGTGGCTTCTCTCTGGGTGTCGGCGGCATGTCTTTTCCATAAGCCATCAAGTAAGCGAGGCGTCTTTTCTGAGTCTCTTGGCCCACTTGAAACAAAATCAAATTACATTAAAAATAGGAGAAAAAACTCGAGAGCCAAGTTAACTCGATTCAGCAGGAATAATGCAGGAGGAGACTGGAACTGCATGCAAATCATCATGCGCCAACTTCGGGGCTCAAAGTTTCTTACTCAAAGGAGTCATTCTCCTATATTGTTCCCTTTCATAAGCCCCACTTCTAATAATCATATCTTGCGAGCGCTTCTTCCGTGTGCCAGGAATCGCTGGCTGAAAATTAAGGAGAATGAAAAAGGTCATAAAAATTTCGGAAAAAAAACAAATATTTGGACAAATTATTTTACTCACCTCAGATTTTGTCTTTTTCTTTCTGTCTGAGACTGAGCGTTTTGATTGGTCCTTGCTCATCAATAAGGGTAGTCCATCTTCCAAGATTTTTAGTACATTTTTACGATGCATCATTGTCACTTTAGCTTCTTCCATCAAAGCTAGGAAATATATTTTAATAAATATTTATTTAAATTTAATTTGTCTTTATTTTGGCAAGTTTCTGATATCTTATTTGAAATTGAAATTTTAATTTGGTGATTAAATGAGAGATGATAATTTTAGTGTAAAGAGTAATAATTTTTTATTCAAGATGAACATAAATATGGCTGGTTACTTTTAATCAAATCTTTTGTCTTGTCGCTGTACTTAGTCCGCGAGTGATTAAAAACGCCATTGTCAAGTTTGATGTTAGAAAAATTGCGATCCATTTTGTTTGTTTGTTTATTGGTTCAGGAAATCTATTTGCTCGTAGATTAAAATTGATTGAGAGAATACGACTGATCGCTATCAAATTCTAGCGTCGGCTAATAGGTTACCATGACAACCGCAAAAGAACCGGTTGAGCCGAATCGATGCAATTATTGTCTTTGTTTCTTTATCCCTTACATCATCAGGATGACTGAATTTTTATAACAATAAGATATTTATATTTATTTAAGTATAAATAAACATGTTTATCTTTAAATATGAAAAATAAATGGAAAGATAGAGAGTAAATTAATGGGTTAGCGTTCAGTTTATTTATTTAGTTGGTAAAGAATGAAGAATCAATGTAATCCATATGCTAACTTATTTTTGCACACGTGTCACCTAGGCTTTGAAAATAACGGGGTCCTGTGGCGCAACGGATAACGCGTCTGACTACGGATCAGAAGATTCCAGGTTCGAATCCTGGCAGGATCGAGATTTTTTTTGTTGCGAAGTATAAAATCATTTAATAAAATATTTAAGACAAGCTAAATAAATAATAATTAAGAATTTAAACTAACTTTTTTTAAATAAATTATAAAAAAACAGATTTTTTTTCTGTTTTCTTTTACAAATAAATAGCATGGTTATTTATTAGGTATCAAAGATTTAACTACAATTCATTAATTGTGAGCAATTGTAAAATAAAGATTTTATTTTCTTTTTTATCGTACTAAAAATTTTAATCGGACGAACAAATTTTATTTTATGCTTTTTGAAATAAAAGTTAGTTTTAAAAATATATCAGTTGTATACAGTATGGTTAATGTCAATAATTGAAATAATAATTTTATTTATTATTAAATTTATTGTGAATATTTTCGACGGGTTCTTTAAATTATGGAAATTTATCATATAGTTTTACCTTTAAATGCTTATATACAACAAAACCTATGAAAAATTCCATATTTCGAGGGCAGTTTCGAATTTTATACATGCAAAATGCAAATGCGACACTCATTCGTTGATTTACGAGTACTACAATATATATTGCTAAGAGCAAAAATTAAATTTCGAATCGAGTTATCTTTTGATTTTGTTCCAAATTCATCTAAATTTCAGTTTTTCCTAAACAAGAAATATAGATCATTTAATGATAAAATGATTGAATTACAATCATTATCATTAAATGTATTTGATCGATCCTCCGTAAATAAAAACAAAATATTAAGGTAAAATTTATAAATTTATTTTTCTTTAATAAATATAACAAACTAATATCAAAGTAGAATGAATTGAATTGAAATAAAAAATCACGAGTTTTTTTATTATAATTAATTTTCAAAAATACTTCCGCAAAACTGTTGAAAGTAAATATTAATAACATAAAATAATATAAATAATAATAAATAAATAAACTAATAAACAATAATACAAATATAAATAAAATTGTACGCGTAAAAAAATGCAGCTTTAAATATTCCTTAAAAATGAAATGTTCTTAAGCAGAATCTCTCCCCTCCCCTTGCCCACTTTTTCAACACTTCAATTTCAAGTCAATAACAATTTTGCAACTATATACAATGCATATTTTCGATCCTAAATTAAATGCAATTCTTTTGTTTTTATTTTGAATGTAACGGATCATTTTTCAACGAAATGTCTGTTCGACTGGAGTGGCTTAAAGGGAGGGCGCATCTGGTCGTTCAGTGGCGTGAAATCTGAAGTGTCAACTTGATCTGACAGCAGAGTCCAAAGCTCTTGGGAGTGCGCATGTCGGGCGAGCAGCTCGAAGGCGCATATATACTGGGGGCAGCGAGACGTCGGGGCTGGTGCACTGTGCTCGGCGTTTGGTGCAGGTGCAGGACTCGCGGTGAGCAACTCGTATGGTCCGGGCACCAGACACTCAGCTTTGTTTCGAAGTGGAAGTCGGCGTGAGCGCTGCGGCATATTGATTCCGCCACTGGCTCTACTGAGCCATGATAACACAGTGACCAGCTGTCCGTTAATTCAGCGGTAAGTATTTCGAACACCGGGATCGATTCGCTCACGGAAGGTCGCGAATAATAGGTTTCGCGTGCTAATTGTTGTGCCTCTTTTCGGCATCAACGTAATTGGGTCTCAGATGATTGATGTTTATAAACATGTCTAACCAAGTGAATAACTAAAACCAAAGGAGTACCATCTTAAAGCTCAACGTAGTTTTTAATATTTTTTAACAAGGAATTTGGGTTCTTGAATAAAGTTGGATGTTTAAAGTTGGCTGTTTGAATTTTGAACCACTGTGATTATGGTAATAAAGATTTGAAGAAATGGAATAAAATGTTTGTTCAATGTTATTTTGATGAGAACAACTTGGCATGCTCTTTTTTGAATTGGATTTTGATAAGTGATGTAATTGCTGGGAATTTGAATGTCAAAGAAGATCGATTCGTGAGGGTTTGGTCTTGAGTTGGTAATTGTATGATTGTGTCAGAAGTTTCTGACAGACAGGTGCCTTTAAATATAAGATGGAACGAACGAGGTGGGCATTAAAGAGGGTATACGAGCAAACAAGTCTATAACCATTCGGACGGACGTTAAAAATAGTTTGACGTTAAGTGCAATTATGAGAAAGTAAATAATTCATGGCAAACAAGCAGAGAAGCGGCTTGAGCAGGAGGGTTGGCGCCAACAGACTTCGAATGACGTTAATTTCGATTCGAAAGACTGTATTCCTTTGCTTTTTCTTCAGGAGGATAATGATTCAACTTAATTAATCTGGCTTCCATGCAGTCTGGAAAGACAATTTACTTTAATAAACTGGGTTGATGATTCAGAGATAAACACACGGTCTCCGACGACCTAACAAAAAGTATAGTTTTAGCTTTTGCAAAGGAGAGGAACAAATGAAAGGCAAAAAGCTTCGGGCAATGTTTAGTAAATTCTCAGCATCATCACTTTTCTCTTTCTTTAAACGAAATTTATCACCAGCATCCGGAACTTTGGAGAGACTCATATTTCACTGTTATCTCTGGCGATAAAAGAGCTTTTCCTTTTTCCGGCGCGATTAATTGAAGGATTTGAAAAATCGGTTGAAAGTAATATGATGTTCTACTTAGATATACACTTACGAAGAAAGACAAGTTATTATCAGATACAAAAGAGAGCGATCCTGCAGTAGTGGATGTGCAAAAAGAATAATCGCAATTTCAGTTCGATTTTAAAACCGGGTTTTGTAATAGGAGCAATTTAATAGCGCAGCGGAAGCAGCATTATTTTTTGTATCTGATTGTCGCAGTTGAATTGATACGAGCGCTTCTTGTTAATTCGTCGAACAAAGAGCTTAAAATTTATCGCTCTTTTTAATTAAGTTTTTCGCCACAAGGACCTTAAACAAGCATTTCACTAGAGAAAAGCCGTGAATAATAGAATCAACTGATCAGGCAACTTTTGTGCAAAAATTGAAATGCAAGTTGAGTCTGTTTTATATTTGGCAGGTCGTCGATTCGCTCTTCGCATCGAGACCGACTCTAGCTACTTCACCATGGGTTGGCCTCTCAAAAACTTCTTGCACTACCTTACTTTAAAGCAAGGAACAGTGCTAATCGCCATAGTTCAAATGGTAAGTCTATCTGAAAATGTTCTCCTTTATAATAGGATCTGTCTATCTTGCATGTTTTCCATCTCTGTCTTTTATCCCATGAGTACCATTAGTTGAAAAGAGGTAAAGATGATAGTGAGCATATCCTTTTGTAGTTTTGGAACTAAAGTAAAGGATAATGGTGTTTGTATGTTTTATAGCTTATATCGGCGTACTTCTTGATTTTCTTTATTCTGGGATTGTCCCATGCAACGGGTATTCAGGAAATGATAGACAGAGACACTGAAGATGCTTTGGAACGAGAAGCTCTCGAGGATATATCCTCAAGGCATATTAATAGTCAGAGAATGGAGTTGGCTCGCCATAATGCTACAGGTGACTAGAAAATCCAGCTAGAATTTTTATTGAAACTTTTACAATTTGTAGTAAGTACCAAATTCGAACTTTTTGGAAAATCAGTTTTTTACGTCTCTTTCGTTACTTTCAGAACAAGTGGTCATGATGTATTCCGGACTGGGACTAACTGTCTATCAGTTTTTTACGTCCATTTTTCTATTGTATGGAGTTTTGATGGTACATTTTTTATTGCTATTTGTTGGTGAGTTTGAAGACAGTTGTTACATTCGATTTTGTTTCAGAATAATCGGTACTGCATGACTCCTTGGATGACTATCATGATGACAATAATAGCAGCCTTAATTATTTCGCTGTTTTTCGTCCAAGAAGATGACCCGTTTCAAGCTCTAGTTGGTGGAAAAGCTGACATCCTGTACCGTAAGTATAAACTGTTTATGGTTATTTGTGCAAATTGTGTTTCTTTATTTTGCTAATGTGTCAATATTTTTAGGTCTTGTGGTGATTGTCATTGATATAATATTTATTTATATCTGGCTTGTGGTATACAGTACTTACAGGAGTTTAGAAGTAAAGAAAGGTGTCATCCATGAAGTCCATGGAATCAAATCTAAAACTATCAAAGAAGATAAAAGATGCAAAGGCAAACTGGCCATTCCAAGACCGTATGAGGTTTAAAATGTTTAGTTTGTCTGGAATATTGTTTTTTAGCCAATGACATGAAGAGAGTTTTCGGTAAACACACTTTACCGAAATATCAATACTATCAATTTACGGGAAGTTGAAAAGCATCATTTTGAAAAGATGCAATTCGAATATCTTTTTTGCAGTTGTTGGTTAAAAAGCATTTTTGAATTAAAAGAGATTTTTCACTTTACCAAAGTAGTAAATTACTTACTTTTATTCAAACTTTTATATGTGATTAAAAAAGTTTGAACCATTCTGTTAGGTAAATGGAATTATTTGAAAATGAAAGACTTTTTTGAGCCCTTAATTAGTTGACTATTAGTTATTCGACATTTATAGATAAATTTATACAAATTTAAAAAACTTCCTTCTGCATCTTTATATCAATTTTAGAGTGATCAATCATACTATTTTACCATTTCATTATATATAAGTTTCAAATTGTCACATTATAATAAAAGATTTTCGAAACTTGTGTATTTATACACCCATATATATTTGTTAGTTTCCATTGTAAAAAATATTTCCAATTTATACATAAATCATCACTTTATTAAGAGTTTAACGTTTATAATGAGGAAATTCGTTACTGATTCTACTTGAACTTTAGATTTCAATCATAATACTCAACTTGCAAAAAAGCATTGCAAGACAATGAATAGCCAAATGATATCTCCATGTAACAAATTTCAATTCTGAATCAAATTTTGGACACGTTCCAAAAAGCGTAATTATTTTTAGATTTAAAATAAGGATCTCCGAACAGAAGACCGCATTTTTCACAGATAATGTTCTGAACAATGACTGTGCTTTGAGTGATTTATTGCTGTTTGCTATAAATGTGTCATACTAATTACAATTATAGCATTACTTTAAAATGGTCTTAAAGAAGGTTTATTCAAATGAAAAAGCACAAGGACACATCTATTATCTTTTTTATGATTATTCGTGCGTTATATGTACATATTGTAATCTCCAACAATCTGAGGTAAAATGTGATAGGTCGCATGAAATGTGAAATTTATTTCTCATCGTCTAACGATGTTATATTTCGTTTTGTCACTCCTGCGGTACTTTTGAAAGCATTTTTATTAGTAACATTAAGACATTATTTTTTATTTGTGTCAACGAAATCTTTAATGAGAGAGTTTTTGCAGTTCCTTGTTATAAGATCTTACAAGTATTTTATTCTATTGTTATATTAATGATAATTGTAAATACAATCGCTTCGTTATGCAGATAGATATTTTCAAAATGCTGTTATGTTTGTTAATCGATTTGTGATTATTTTATTTGCTACGAATTCAAATAGATTTAAAAATATTTTAATACTCTATAAGTAGGAATATCTTTAATGATTTTATAACGTAATTTTCACTTATATCGAATTTCTGTAAATCTTCATCGCTGCTACTTCATGACAATAGTAAAAAGTGACATTATGAATAGATTTATTTATTTGATACCACTTTCCAGTTGTATATTTTCGTTTTGATAAATCTTTTAAGTCGAAAGGAGTCTTAAATTGATTGCAAATTTAAATTTCATACCGTTCATTTATTGATAGTTTCTTTCATCATACAGTTAAATCTTTGTATATTTTGTCGTATACAAAATGTATATAAATGATTTATTTAATTTAATCGAACTTAGATACAAGAAATGATAATTCTATATTTACAATATGCAATAAATATTTAAACAATAAATACATCCCACAGGTTTCTAAAGGTAGGCAAGAGTTTAGATGTATAATTCCATTTTTAATGATAATAATGACAAGTATTTTATGAATGTAAACGGACTTTTAAACTGTTAGAAAGTTAATTATGATATTAATTACTCATTTTTGATGTTTCAAAATAGTTTAAACTTTTACGTGTATGAAATTTGTAACAATATCGAAACCTTTAAAGCGGTGTACAATTGATTTATCATTTTTATAGTGACGTGGATTTCATTTTTCTTCAACATTTCAATATTTACATAAACTTACGAGTAACAGTTTTAAAAAGTTAATAACACGTGAAGATTAACATTTATTCTGAAGAGAGATAAATCATAAATATAAACGCAAATCAATTACGACAATCGCACACTATTAATCACAGATATACATATTTTTTTACTTATTTGTTTTCTTACAAAAGTTATTTCTTTTAAATAATCTAATATAAATATATTATGAAAAAATTGAATTTAACAATCATGTAAGTTATATATTAATTATTTTTATATTGAATAGGTGTCTTTTTACAATTATTACATTAGATTTGTAATTCGATTGTTTAAAGAATGGTATCCCAATTATTTAAACATAGATATGTCAAAATGTTTACAAATGAATTGTTTCCCTGGTATAAAAGATTTGTATATATTTATATATAAAATATTAAATTTCAATGTTAATAAGAAAAACGAAAAATGAATGACAAAAATAAAGTAGATAAAAAAATAATTCTCCAAAAATTTAATTAATTCGTTATCTACCAATCACATTTTCTCCTCCGTCATCTCTAGAAATTGCATATACAAGTCTCGAGTACATTCTCCATTATTATTGAACAAAAATTTGTAGTAGCTTCCATCAGCACAAATCACTGTAAAAAATATTATAAAAATGTAACTTAATAAAATAAACATAAAATTTATATTTATTAATATTTGACTTATCATTTTTTATTAATTACAAAATATTTAATATTTAAAAACATATTTGAGAATATCAATATTTTTTCAACATTTTTTTAAATAATTCTTTCATACTAGAAATTAATTTGTAATATTTTTGACTCTATTATTTATACGATAGATAAAATAAGTAATTATTACAATCTTACCAATAATACTTTTGTTGTCATTCCCAAAAGCACATATGCATTGTGGCCCACCCGGTACTTGGAATTTGCAAAAACTCCAACTAGAGCTAAAATACTTTGGCAAAAATGTAGCAGATGCCAAACTGGACTGTTTATTTAATTTTTGATCTTCTAAAGCAAAAATATGAACAGTACCATGATCACTTGCAACGCATAGCCACGCAGAATCATGGTTAAAATTTATACTATAAAAGAAATTTACTGTTATTTATTACTATATTATGCTTATATACATAAATCTTAACAACTTAATATTTTTACCAATAAATATTTGCATGATTAACACCTCTTCGCAATTCATTAATCATGTTTCCACTCTGGGTATCGAAAACACGTATTAGCGTTCCTTTTTCAGAAGCGGTGGCTAACCTAGTACCCTGTAAATTTAACGCCAAACAAGATAAAGGAGTTTCATGTGCTTCAATATTCAGCGGTTCCTTTTCCGTATTGGCTAGATCTACAACTGAAAAAAATATGAAATAATTAACAAACTAATATAAAGTTATAGAAATAATATAAAACAATTTTTTGATATTTACTTTGAACATGGCCATTTTTCCTTCCTGGAAAAACTAATATAGAATTGTTGCTATTTGGACAAAGTACACACAACCCTCTTGGATTTGGATTTGTTTCAAAGACATGGAGTTGTTGTGGATTTGCCGTAAATGTATAAACTTTGATAACTCCTTCTAATATAACAACTATTCTGTCTCTTCTTAATTTGACTCCTTTGACAGGAGCATTAAATTCTAAAGTTATTGTAGTAGATTTATTTATGTCATCCCATATGATTACTGTAACATAGTAGCAAAAGAGAAATTAATCATTTAAATAAAAGGATATTAAAAAGGGTAAAGTCGCGAGTATGCTTACCTTTATTTGTAGGATAAACTGGATTATTTCCTCCTCCAACCAGTGCTAAGTAATTACATCGGAATAACATCTCCACGTAACCGAGCCCTCCATTTGAAAAATCATGTCTTTCTTTTTCTTTTAGTGGATCACAATTGTATACTCGATATCCATTTTCCATACCACAAGCAAACATAGCTAAAAATATCAACACAAAACTTATCTTCTGTACTGATTATTTAGTATCATTTATGTAGTACAATAACCACTTTGAATGGAATGCGTGTAAATTGTATCAGTTCATTATATATATTATTTTTAATATTATACTTATTTATCGTCTATTTCACATGACTTATTTTTAGCTAATATTTAATTTGATAACGATAACGTATGAATAACAATTTCAAAATTTCAATAAACAATGAATAAAGGAATCCAAAAATGTCTTAGAATTTATTTCGCAGCATTCAATATGTAATAAATTTGCGCGCTTTAATGATAAAAACAAATAATTATTATTCTCATCATTAAAAGTTTTTTTGAACCGCTGCCAAATCGTTTAGGGTTGAAAGTGAATCAAGCAATGAACTTCGTTCGAATGTCGCAAAAAATGACTGAGACAATTTTTTGTAAAACTGCTATGAAGACTATCTCAAGAAATAACCCACGGTTCATTAACACAGTTTTCACGATCCTTGACCTCATTTTCATGACCAAATTTTACACAGGTTCATTAAATTGCAACCACAGTGTATATTCTATTCAACAAGTTCATTTCTTTGTTGAAAATGATCGTTTACAGTTTACCTCAGAAATGAACAAAATCAGTGTTATTGTTTTGGCCGCGTCTTTTTGAAAAGGTTCGAACTGCACTGTAACCCCTACATTTGTTCTTTTGTTTATCTGGTTATCTTGTAGACTTTATCTCGTTTCCGACTGTCAGAGCTGATGTGAATAATTCCCGGCTAGCTCAATCAGAAAAGCATGATTCTATTTGTGTCAAGTGCAGCTTTTGCTCCGGATTTGACAGCATGTGCCAAATTCGCGGTATTCGCCCATGGCGCGTGTCTCTGACTTACCTTGATCCTGATTGAAGCCGGCGTAGAGAAGGCCGTTGCCATACTGATTTCCAGCGGTTAGGTTCATCGCGTGTGCAAAAAGTCACGTCGAGGAATCACACGCTCGTTCACGTATTCGTTCGCATGATTTATACCGGCGATAGAGCCAGCCGCAGTTTTCCTCGCAGTCATCCGTCGCGTTTTGTCACACGATGCAACACACGCTGCGGGGCGCGCGGTGCTGCATTTGATGGCGCCGAATCGAGGAAGCGCGCCAAATACGAACCGCTTTGATCTTGAAATCTAAAGTAAACAGTCAAGCCGCAATAAATATTGAACGAAATTCAATGATTATGAAACTTTGTTCAAGGATTTGCAAGAGGGATAAAAAAGTTGACAATTAACATTGTAGGATTGAAATAAAAGTTTCAAAGTTCCCGCTTAAATTATGAGCGCGCATGCGTTATAGAACTGCGCAAAATAAGCCAATTTAAAAAAGCTTCTCAGCTGATGGCTTTACGGACTTTTCGACAACGCTGCCAACTTTTGGTATAAAAATAATTGTTTGACAACAAAAGAACAGATCTGTGTCTATATCATTCTGTTGGAAATATTACGTCGCAAGAGGTTAGTCTTTTACTTGTGTGTTTTTTAATGCAGTTTTTTTGGTTGTTAGTAATTTATTTCAGTTGTCACGGCGATAGTTCATGTTTTGAAAGTCTTTCTTTAACGCATGTAAATTAACATTATTTTCAACCTTTTGAAGATTTATAGCTTGTGTTACGTATGAATCACGCTAATTTATTATTATGCGATGTTTATATTCCGCACGAGATGTTCCATTCAAGCGATTGTAATTCGTCGTTGATTCATTTTTGAGGTTATAAAAAGGATAACAATGATAACCAGCAGTAATTTGCAACAATAAATTTGAAATCTTTTTATATATATAGTTTTTTACTATCATTGTTTAAATTAAAAACCTTATTTTATGTAATTAAAAATTCACCATAAGATTAGTAAATGATAATTTATTGATAAATCAAAAATGCAGTAACCATGTTATGATTTTCAGAATATGACTACAAACATTTATCTGGCTGAAGCTCGCAAATTTCACACGTGTTGTAAATTTTTGAAACAAGTCAACATCAAAGCAAAAAGCCATAGCTCTCAATTATGGCTTGAAAGACAAATGAAAGATCCTTATGTGGAGAAAGCGAAACAAGAAAACTATAGATGTCGCAGTGCCTTTAAGCTTCTGGAGATAAACGAAAGCAATAAAATATTAGCCCCAGGTCAAACAGTTATAGACTGTGGAGCAGCTCCTGGTAGTTGGACCCAAGTGGCAGTCAAACTAACAAATGCAAGTGGAAAAGTTGTAGATGCTCCGAAAGGTCGAGTTTTATCGATTGACAGAATACCGATACACAAAATCGATGGCGCAGAAATACTATCAAACGTAGATTTTACGTTGCCAGAAGCTCAGGACAAATTGCGAACAATGTTGAAAGAAGACAAAGTGGATGTTTTGTTGTCTGACATGGCTCCGAATGCGACTGGCATCAAAGAAATGGACCATGAAAACATAATCTTCCTTGTTTATTCTGCTTTTAAATTCAGCATGCGATTGATGCGAACAGGTGGCACTTTTCTGGCTAAAGTATGGGATGGAGGAAAGACTCCTCAGTTAGAAAGCGACTTATTAAAATTTTATAGGCATGTTAAAATAGCGCGACCGCAAGCAACTCGGTCAGAGTCTAGCGAAATGTTTCTCTTGGCTAGAGATTTTAAGGGTATTAAAACGAACCAACAGAAATAAAATACATTTTAGAATAGATACAAGAAATGCTCAGATGTTGAAGGATTGATTTCTATCTAAGTTGATTTTTATTGTAATAAAATTCAGAGGATCAAACTTGTATCTTTGTTACTGTATAAAATGTAAATACTTTTGTATATTGAAATTGTATAAAATTAAAATGTTACAAAATCTTAGTAAGGGCTTTTTTTGCCTTTTTATTTATAGTCGAGATAGGATTGAGGTTAATCAATAACATCAGTATGATTAGTTTCTTTTTTTTAATTTTAGCGAAATGAACAATTTTACACAAAACATTACGTAATATACATCGATATGTTTAGCTATAAATAATACAATAGTATTTAATACATTGAAAGTTAATACATCTTTACGGTAGAGTTAACACACTTCGCTATTATGCCGTATATACAATTCTTTAACAAAATGATTATTTACACAATTTGACATTCATACCAGAGGCATTACGCAATTTCTTAAACGGATGTAAAGTACAGTATGCAGTTACTGGCCGCAATGTCAATTATTAAATAGTGCCTTTACGTGTCCATGTCACGTATGACAATTATATATTTATATATATAATATTATCTTTATAGACATTCTACAAAATTTGAACATTCATAATTTAACCAGACGACATTTTTAATGTTACTTATGCGCATGTGGATATTCGTCGGAGTTTGCATTTCTGGTTGCAGTATAATTTCATTGAGAGGATAAAAGGACAAGTGAAAAAAATAAATAAAGAAAGAATAAAATTTGAATTGAAAGAGCGACTTGAATTCATGCGACATGTGAGGTGATGAAAGCTGAATGATAGTGCTATGATAATCTGGTAACGTAGGATTGTGGAAATGAAGGGCGCGGGGGGTAATAAAATTGATTATTATTGATACATAATTATTAATAGACAACTCTCTTTCAATGAAAACCAGTCACTCAATCTTTCATTCAGTAACGAAAGTCGGCGTTACCACTTCGATATGATTCGACATATATAATATACAAATTTCGTACGAAGATTTGCAATAAATCGTTCACTTAATCTATTAAGTGAACGACTTGGTTTCAACCAAATGTCCATGGTGCATTGATAATTCGTGATCAGTCTATAAGATTATGCGCTAAAGGACCGCGTTTATAATTTCTGAATTCATAAAAAAACCTCGAATTTGTATTGTTTCGCGCGAGTCATTCGATAAGACATTCTCTATGCGACGATCAGAAAAATGAGTATAAAATGTATTTGAAAAACGCTAAATACATTTCATGTGAAACTATCGCTGACAATTGGATTTGATTAATCTTCAATCAACTCGTTTGTGCATATGCGCAAGCACATTTTATTGTTCGCATTACACCTATTAACATCAATAAATTATTGCTCCTAAGCTTGAGATGACATTATGACTTGTTTAGTTCCAATGAAACGCAATAATTCATAATAAAAAATTTGTAACTTCGTATTTATCTAGCATCCAAATAAATTACGACGATGTAACCCCAATGAGCGTATTATGACCAAAACTGTACTGCATGTGAATCACTCAAATCTCAGTAGGACTTCCTCATAATCTATTTAGAATCATCAAAAACACTACGAGAATTGGAGGACTAGCTAATTCGATTTCGCTATTTGGCTGAGCGGTATCGATTTTCGTCGAGGAAGTCATTTGTCGATGACGGGAACTCTGGTTCCTCATCTTATTGATTTGTTTGGCACCGTGTTAGTTGTATCGAGTAAAGTCATCGTTCGTGACTAATTCATTTGTGCATTATTCCTGATCATTTAAACAGAACGTTTAAACGGCCTTGAACCTGGATCGTCTTGGGCTGTCTCCACTATAGGGATCATTCTGTGAACCGTGATTTGTCGTTGGAAGATGTACCAAATCCGGAACCACCGTTGGCAGTTTTATCCAAAAGTCCTGCAAATGTGTTTGCTGTTTGGCTTTTGGTTGTCGGTTCAAATCACCCCAGGGGTATTTGAATCCAGAGTGCTGGCGATCAGTTCTAGAACTGCGATGCCAGGGCTGTTTCTGATAAAAGGGCACACTACTTTTAGTGCTGGTGGTTGACGCGAAATCGTTATGAGTATGAGGTACTCGAGGCTTGAAGTCCAAGCTGTGGATACTGTTGACGTCATCTGAAGGGAACCTTACATATGACGAAGAATGTGGTCTCTCTTCATGAGTGGGAAATCTGACGAATCCTTGTTTGAAGATGGGAGAAGGAATGGGTTGAAATTTAGGGCTCGAGTCAGGAAGTGCCACTTTTTCAGCATCAAAGGAAGCTTGTTCTTCAAAACTATCTTCCTTTGGCATAGACAACAGACCGAGATTCACTTTTAATGGGTTATCATTCTGCTTCTTTGCGGTTTCTTCGTCTATCCCCCAAACGATAACCGGCTTAACTTGTGGAGATGACTTTAGATGCTGCTCGAGTGGTGTTGGAAAAACCACTTCTGGTTTCGGTAGTAATTCTTTTTCAGATTCAAATTGATCTTCTTTATTAATCTTTACTGTAACAAAGTCGACATTTGTGGTTGTAGGTGCAGGTGTGGTAGCTTCTGTGTTATTTTTTATTTTTTCGGTGTTCACGTCAACTAAAGTGGTTTCCATTACAAAATCATCATTAACGCTGACTTCACTCGAGACATTTACGTCGGTATCATCAGGACCTGGTGTTGTGTTGATCTCGGTCTTAGATTCTATATTTATGGGTTTTATCGTGGAAACTACTTCCGGAGTTTCTGTAGTCATTTCTTTTTCTGCTTCATCTTTAGACCATTCAGATTTGTCAAACTGCTGATTTGTCATAACTGGTATAGTCATTCCAGCTTCTCCTGGTTTTAGTAGTTCATCTTCGGTAGTCTCTGCGAAATCATCATCTGATGATTCTGTGATAGAGTCCTCTGTACTATAGTCTTCTTGACCTTCGGAATCTTCCTCTGGAATAAACGGATCTTCGTCAGAATAAATATCGTCGTTCTCCAGCGTTGAATTAACAACTATTACATCTTGCGTAACGTTTCTCGGAAAATTTGAATTCACGAAGGACTCTTCTTCAATGGGAATAATTGAACTAAATAATCCCTTTGTCCAGTTTCCAGTTGAATTCTCCATCTGTTTAACCAATTCATCCAACGTTTCGCTAACAGCTGGAGGAGCTTTAGTTGGTGCGCCCAATAATACAATTAAAGTTGGTGGCACATATTTGGAAGTCGTTGTGGATGTTGTAGTTGGGGTTGGTGACGTTATAGACAACGTCGTTGTTTCTAATGGTTTTTCATCTTTATCAACAGAAGAGTTGATAATTGTCTCTTTTGATTCTTGTTCAGTACGCTTGTCTGACATTGGAATTTTATAGTCTACCACTAGGTCCGCATAGCTTTCGTTCGATTCTTCGTGAACGAAATCTACCACAGGTACGTGTTCTGGTAAAGTTTCTTCAGGGACTTGAATATTTATTATATCCTTTTCAGGTTTACTGTCCTTCTTCTCGGAAGATTCTTCCGGTTGGGTGAACTTCACATTCAGAGGTTCAACGTCCGGAATCTTAGGCAGTTCTGTCGCCTTTGGGGAGTTGTCGTTGCTGATTCCCTTATCCAAGGGAATGTTCAGCTGGAATGGCCCAGCGACATCGAAAATTTTGCTCTGCTCCTGTTGCTTCTGCTTGTCATGCTTGGCATTGAGTCTGTCAAGCAAGAATTTTCGTTGAAGACTCGTGTTCACGTTGATTGTTTTGATATGTTTGCACCTGTTTTCGTCATAGTTTTGCCCGGAGCAACCATTGTTCAACTCCGGAGCTATAAATATACTTTTTGGTGTGATTCGACGCACCAAAGTCGCAGGATCCTCGCTCAACGAGGCTCCTTTCTCAGATTTATTTAAGATAAGCCAAGCTTGCCAGGCCAGTTCGATCGGGGATCCTACGCGTTCACCGAACGAATCTTTCGGCGAGTCCACCAGTCGTTCCAGCGTTGGCGTTTTCAGATCTGTTGGTGCTGTTTCGCTGACACTTGCAAACACACCCAAAAGACAAAGTATCGTGAAGGTCATCCTCCACCTAGCGTTCTGCTGGTGGTCGTTTCGAGGACACTGCATCTTGACGCTTCGGACGAAATTTCTTTCACCAATCCCTCACAAGGATTTGTAAGATGCTCGCTTATGACTTGGACGTCATCTGTCCACACGACGATTCATCGAATCTGCTACCTGAAAAACAACGCACTTTTAGTTCTGTGTTCGTAAACAACGATTTAAGTGTAATTATAGTTTACTAATTATTTACAAATAAACATCGCGTTTACAAACAGTTTACGTTCTAATTTTCAAGTCAATAAGGAGATAATTCGCAACAGAAAGAGGAAGGTTAAGATAAATATGAGGAAGAAGGCGGTGATGAAGAAAGTGAAGTGGAAGAAGTTGATAGGTTGCTGAATGGTTTCAGAATGGGCGAAGCAGTAAAACCTTGGCTCGTCAAGAAGCCATTGCAATTCTTGATAGCTGCAAGGGCTTAAATTATAGTGATAAACACAAAATAACCTAATATGAAACTTAACAAGAAACGCATGAAAAGATTCAAGTAAATTAGAGTTTTATCGAGATTATTATTCCGCCTTTTCATTAAACCATGAACGTTGTACATATGTTGAGATACATGAATCGTGTGGTATCGTTTCATTCGATTCATTTTATTCACGGTATTTTCTTCATTTGTGCTTTTCTTTTACATTTTCATATCCTCAGTATTTACCGCTCATCCAAACGACTGTGCGATTCTCCGACTACAAATTTCCGCATCGCCATGAACTTCCGCGGTCATCAAGTGGTCGGTATTTTCAGACGCACAATAAATTGTCCCAAAATGCTCGACTCAGCGAGAAACGTTATCTCGGAAATTCACTCCAACTCGTACAATCAAACGCGGCTTATTTACTCAACGCATTATGAATTCCAACGTCGGTTTCTCAATTCAGATAATTCTTATGCACTTGTTATGTACAGATATCTTCCGTCACGTTGTAATCTCCTTAACGGAATCGCCGTACTTTTTAATTCTTCAAATATAACTTACAAAATCGACCGAATCCAATTTCGTCGTATGAAATTGATTGCCAAATCACACTATGTAGACTCCGAAATCTCAACTCAGTCAAGACGAACTTGAGTTTCGTGGGTCAAGTTCGCGGCGGTCATACTTGAAATGCTTTTTGGATTGAAAACTCGTAAAGCGTATATCTGATAGCTGTAAAGTTATAAAATTGAGCGCACGTCCTTCGAGCTCGAGAACGGTATTAAATATAAGCATTTGCATTGGATCGCGGCGCCGCTCTCTTTATGCGAGAACGGTTTATGTTGTCGCATAAACCACTTTCAATTTCCAGGTGCAACAGCGACGTCCTGGAAGAAAAATGCGTGAAAGACCCTGGACCGAAAATCTGAACAAACGGTCGCGTGAATGCATTGTGGTTCGGAAATCACAGTTTATTGTGCGCTTTCTCGTCGCACGCACCGCATTTTCGAAAAACGATAACGGTGCTCGCGGCGAAAGTTTTCGCTCCGACGCTGGTGCGTTTCAGTTTTGAAAAAGCCAGTCGCCCATTCGGATGCAAATCAAGTCGCACGCTTTTCGAAAGCCAAAATAGCTTCCCGGGAAAAGAAAGCCAATCATTGGCTTTTCCGAATCGCTACCTGTCTCGACTTTCCCGATGAAATTTATGTCCGATGATCGCATCCCTCTTCGGGTATTTCTTTTTCATGCCGAAAAAGTGAATCTTGAAGTGCAGCAAATATAATTGTATTATTTATGACCATTTTAATTTTTTCTTCGATTTCATTTCATGTCTTTGTGTTTAAGCGATTGAACAGTTAGGAAGAACACTTAACAAGATCTTTGTTTATCAAACAATGTGTATTTGCGAAATTGCGATTTTCGAAGTTGTAAACATTTTACATTCATCATTTGCAATGAAGTTGCTTAAAATATAAATACGGATGTGCGAGGTTAAAATCCTTTAAGTATTGTGCAACTGCTAACGACTTTTTTCATTTGTGAAAAAAGTTTTAAATTCCACCAGCGTTTCTAATTTCCTTATCAGTGCAATAATTTTTTCCTAACACTGTGAACGCGATAATTTCTCCCTGCGTGTACCTCTCGAGGATTCGCAATTAACACGCGAAAAGACCCGGTGACCGTCTGGCTCGTTAAGCCGCTCGTTACTGCCAACAATGTTCTTCGTTAAATGTTTATTAAAAATCTTGACTTTTAATTGAATTGTCGCTCGACAAGAAAAAGCATCAACTTTGTAAGTCGCGCATACGAACATTCTAATGAGTTGTCATACGGAAATTGCGACGCGTTTACGGTTCATTAGACATCGGAATCGTCTGTTACTGATAATCGAGCGGTGAACGACTAGCAGATAAAAAAAGAACGCAGAGCTGTATTTAAAAACATTGAATGCAAAAGAAACATGAGTAAAAACGTTTTTCTTTGTTTATACTGTAATTGAAATCAAATCATTAATTAGCTTCGGCGGTTTTTTTAATCAAAATAATAGTAAGATAGAAAGAAGATTGATTGCACAAAACAGACAGGTTGGTAGCACTGATCAGCTGTTAACAGTGTAATTTGTGAATACACATTTTGAATTACTTTCCTCAGCCGTGAAGAGGGAAGAAGAACTTTTCCATTAGTTTTATTTGTTTGTTTATTTATTTTTTGAAGTAAATTATTTTTTCAACACGTGTGCAGAAAATGACCGCTTATTTATTTAAGGCCATCCGACAGAAATAGCTTAAGCGGATGTCGAAATAACGACTCTTTATCTTCGTGGATTTTTTCATTTGCAATAACATCTGCGAAAATTATTTAATAAACACGTTCCGCGAGCATTTAATTAACGATTAATGTGACCTCGGCATCTTTATCCTTGAAGATAGATGATGATTGATTCTTGTATATGGTTTTGCAAATTTTTCAGCGTGAAAAACATTAGATGTTACATCTGTAGAATAGCACTAATTGAACAAACAGCCGTAATAATCAATTCGCCGGTATATGAAATGTTACATGCGTTTTTCCGAGAATCGTAGCTTTAAAAGTCGCTCGTATTATCGCGGAACGGGTTTACGTACTTCTAAATGAGTTTCTGGGTGAAATGATCAAGAACAGTTCAAATGTTATCATTATCCTCAAAGGCGAGATCTGCTTTTGGCCAAAGGGTTAATGACATGGGATTCGAACTTTTTGCTCTCGCGTCATTTCCGGCTGCCTCGAGATCTCCGCTTTAGCTGCCTCGGAAAATAAGTTTCACGAAGTAGACATGTATTCGAACAAAGGTTTTGAATCGCTTTTAATTTATTCCGAAGGATCAATTCAGTTTTTGAAATATTATTGAGCAAAATTTAAAGAGAACTGATATGTCACTATGAGATACCATTCGGGAAAACTCAAATTTTTTAAATAATCAATTGTCTTGGTATCCATGTGTGTAATGGAAAATATATATTGATAATTGATTTAGAATTTGTATATGCGATGAATAACTTAATATACATTTATTGTCCAAATAATACATTTTTGTATATTTTTTTTAAAAAATACAAAGTTTTAGTTAAAATATTAGTTCAAGTAAGATGAACATTTTTTTCTCACAATCAGATTTAAAACAATGTGATACTAATAAATTGAAAAATATTGTGAATATCAAATTTATATTACGATTGTTTTTAAAAAGAAATAATATTGGTTTACTATAATTATAATAATAATAATGATCTACCTCAATTTAATATCTTCTTCTTAATATCTTAATTTAATTATCTTAAATATCAAAAATTGTAATGTAAATAACTATAATGATTTTTCTTTTATATTTTAAGCTGCAATAAAAATAGTAATAAATTTAATGCTCTAAATTTTAGTATGAAAATGAAAGATCATAAATTTACTCGTTCAATAAATTGTATTAGTATATCTATTTGTATTATTTAGGTTTAAAAAAAAACGATTATTGTCTGTCAAATGTATATAGAAAATCACAATGATATTTCATCGAAACGTTACATGAATGTGACTTCTTTAACTCTTCCGTTTTGCAACTTTTCGTTTGATAAAACATTCTGTTTACCAACGACATTTTTCTAGAAGCCATTTAAATAAAAACTCGTAATGTTTTCGTAAAAACATTTGTTTTCTACGCGAATACAGTAACGTTTGAAAAGCCGCTTTTTATCATTTCACAAAACAGAGTTCGGTTATTGTGTCAAATTGAAAATTGAAAACACATAAAAATTGATAGAGAATATGACAATTACAAGGTGTACACGATAGTATAAAGTTTACGGAATTGTTAACGTGTCAGAGCGCGAGAGTCGAAGCCTTTCGAAACGGCGGCTTCGAACACATTCCAGTGAATTGTAATCGTAGCCTTTTCCCAGCTGATTACTTGCCCGGTTGCTACCTCTTCTGCGGACGGCAACGCGATCGCCCGACAGACCGACCGACCGACCGACCAACCGACCAACCGACCGACCGACAAACTGCTTCGCTGTGACCATTTTCAAATCGGAACGAGCCACTAGTAGATTAGTGTTACGCCCAGAAAAATAGCTTCGTATGAATTTGTAGTAGGCCGTTTCTTTTTCTCCGTATCAATTTTGATTTTAAAATCGGTATCGACTCTCTGTCAGAATCTGTTGTTTCTGTAATAACACTTTTCTTACGTAATAGAAATCGGAATGGAATTTGTGGGAATAAACATGTCAGAGTGTTGAAGAGTTAAGATAACGATCTGAATGAAATTGTCAATTAAGTGCAATGATTTAGTACCGAAGAAGGTCGCGTTATTGAATGTTTTTTTGTCACTTATTCTTTTCCGATGCTCTCTGTACATTAGAAAACACGAGTGAAAATTCACGCTGCTTATAAGAAGGAAAATTGATTCGACGAAATTTCTATGTCTATATCGTGAAAGTGGAATAGCCATACTGAAAATAAACTTTACGATACGTTAAATTTCACTCTTTTGTTTTATTGCTATCGGATTATTTCTGAAACAATGATAAAGAGGAAATCAATTTTATAGAAACTCACGTTTTTAGGTGAAGAAAGGTTGTTTAATTTTGTTGAAATCTCAACTAAATAACACGCTTTGAGCGCTTGGTTTATTTTCAAAAGTCAAATCCTCGCGTGCAACAAAATTGCGCAACCATTTTTTTCTACTCAAAACGTATCGTTTACATTTTCGTGGCAATTCGTGTTCAATGATATATACGCTTTTCCGTCGATTGGCATTAAATTATTTGCTATTGTGCGCGCAAAGTTCAAAATTTGGCTGAACAATATAACGTTTGCACATTTTCAATTTCCATTTGTGTCGTAGTTTATAATTGCTGTTACAAATCGCAAAGCAATTATCGCTAATACAAGTACAATGATTTATATGGCCGACGCGCGCTGCGCCGAAAAAGGCATCGCGGAATCGAATCTATGGAAACCCCGCGTAACATTTCTTTGACGTTAATTGACCGCGACGAGCGTGCTATTGCGTACTGACACACTTAGTTACAAATCGTTCGAGTTATCTCGATTGATACTTTGAAGTTAGACAAATTGATCGTCGGTTGAATCGGTTGCGAAGTTCATTTTGAAATCGATCGTTAATCTTGGCTTTTTAAACATGACAAGTATATAGATTTAAAAGTTACTCCGAGCGCTCGATAATAGTGAAGATAAATAATAAATATTTGAACTTTATGATTCGTTTCTTTTTCATCATTACAGACGCGAGATATTGTATATTGGATAATTTGATTAAAG
>JABFQD010000768.1:0-22489 GCA_022817045.1 Psix sp. ZL-2020 | reverse complement strand
GTTCGAGCTGACGGGCGCCTCCGCTCGTATTCGCTCTTTCTCTCTCCAGCGCGGCCCCGCTCCCCTCTGTCTCCTGCCCCCCCCCCCCCACGTCGCGCTCTCGGTCCCCGACCCGCCCCGAGCGCGCGCGTGCGCGTCAGTCTCTGGTGCCCGCCGCGGCGCGCGGTGTGCGCGTTCCTTCCCTCTGGCTCTCTCCCCCCCCCTCCCTCTCTCTCTCTCTCTCTCTCTCTCTCTCTCTCTCTCTCTCTCTCTCTCTCTCTCTCTCTCGCACTTATGAGACTTTCGGTGTGAATTTCGTCGCACCGAATAGCCCGATTTTCGCGCCGTTTTCAGCACTTTTTGAAAGTTTAGCGGTGTTTTTGTGTTGCGGTGCTGCTAGCAAAACAGCACTCTTGTAAATAGTAGTGTTTAAGGTAGTTTTTTTTTCGAAATAAAAGTTAATTAAAAATGAGTTTATGATCGTTTCTTTGCGCCTGTTTCAAATCCTGTTTTCCCTGCATAATACGCCAGTAACTAGTGGCCGTCGGGGTTTTTCGCTGCGTCGGCGGCTGCCACGTTACAGTATGTACGTGTACAGTAATTGTATATATAAAATGGCCTTACGTCGCGAAAGCGAAACTATGGTATACAAAAATAAACACATTTTAGTATATCGGTCGGTACAATTTTTCCCTCGAGAAGTTTATGCAGGAAAGCAATATCACTTTTACTTCTCCTAGACTGTAAAGTGATTCAATTAGTCGCAGAAAAAATTTCAGTATATTCTTGGCTGGTGCACCATATTGGTGTCTTAGGATAAAAGCAAGAATCTATATGTACGAATTTTATATAATTCTTGAATAGGTCGAGCTAATGACTTAGACATAATAATAAATGTAGAAAAGTTATGAAATTGTCTTGAATTTCTGACATTGTAACTCCTTGTTTTGAATTTTCCAGAAATTAGTCCGTCAATATCAATGCCCTAGTGAAAATCTTGATTTGCAAAATCCATAGGAGAGTTATCAAGTGAAAAAGTAATTGTGTATCTTTTTTGTGATTCAAAATCATTTTTCCAGAGAAAATTAAATAATTATCAATATTAAAATTCTATCAATCATCTCGACACCAGTTAAATCAGTTAAATCAGCTTGTAATAATGTTGCATCATTGGGAAATCCAACCAATTTATACAATTGAGCGTCGTTTACATTCAAGAGAATTTTGTCATTCTGTACACTATTAAGTTAGTTACAAAAAATGAATAAACTTACGTAGCTCAAATTCGACACATTTTTAAAAAAGGAATTGAGGTAATTATTACACCAATAGAATATTGTAGGCCTAAATGAAGTCGTGAAAACTACGCATCCGTACATGACGTGTAGGGCAAGTTTTGTACCAAGTCCTGAATTGTAAAAATAGTACTTTTCATTAATTTCATATCTTATCAAATATATTTTATCTTCTATTTATTTAATGCATTATACAAAGAAACGTTGTTTGTTTCCTACATTTGGGATAAAATTACTTCCAATTAGTGAAACCTGTCTCCTTATGTCAAGTATGTTTATACCTAATCCGAATTGAAGAAATAAATATATATTTATTGATTGCATACTATAGTAACTATTTTACAACCTTGCTTTGCTCTACGCGCTATATACGGAAACATAGTTTCCACCCTTTCATTCAGGTCTAAATTATTTAATTGGGGTAACCTATCTAAAAATGATAGGCAGGTCTGTGCCTATAACTTATACTGGGAGACATTGTTTTCACCCCTCTATTTGGGCTGTAATTTTTCAAAGATTCTTGATTGCTTCATCAAGATTTCAGATTTTTTTAATCTAGTTCACGATTGTTTCTTTTCGAAATTTCCATTTTAAAAAAATTTCGAATTATAGCCACATTGAATAAAGAGTCACAGTTTTTAAAACGAACGTCATAGGATCTACCAGACAAATCGCTCCGCAACCAATAAATTAATTGACTATGAAATCCATGACTTTTAAGTTTATATATATGCAAGGTGTAATCCACTTTCAAGAAACTTTAGAACAATTTTTATATATTGCATCCATTCGAGAGCACGATTCAATGGAATTTACAATACATTTTTTAAAAATCATTAAGTTTAGTTGATATGGATCTTTTGTACAAAAATCATATAATATATAAATCAAAATCTTTGAGTTCGTGGATATTTTTAATACTTTCATTAAATAGTTAAGTCATTTAATCTTCGAAGTTCATCTGCTCTACTAATTGAAACCCTAGAATATATTTGACATAGAGTTATTAATTGTTATAGCTGAAGGCTCCTGACCAGGAATCGTCTCTCGTGTCGGAGGGAGGGACAATGGCAAAGCAGGTGATGCTCTTCTGACGGCCGTGGCAGCCAGGGCTGATCCAAAGGCGGATATTTGCGGGGACGCTGAGTAGGCCTCATCGTCTAGTGCCAATTCCGGTGGCAGATCCTCCGGACAGAGAGCGAAACTCGGGGTCCTGGCAATGGCTCCAGAGACGCAATTGTCGGATTGGCTCGGGCGGTGCGGCTCGGGTAGTGTCGACTGGCCGACTTTCTCCACGGCAGGGATAACCCCGGCGGCACTTTAGGGGAACGCTCGTTCCTTCAGGAAGCCGATGTACCGGCGACCCCTCCGATCGGCCCACCGGTATGTTGCCGGATTCGGTAGACGTTTCATCTGAAACATTCGAAGACATAAATACAGGCTCATGGTATCTTTTAAGGTCTTGTATATGGTGTCTGCCTACAGGCGTTCCCTCTGGGTCCACCAACTCGTAGCACATCGGAGAGATCACTCGTATCACTCTGTAAGGACCAGTAAAGCGAGGCCCAAGTTTAGCAGCGCGGAAATCAGGGCCCGAGGAGAGGATGTGATGACGTTTGGACACCAATTCACCCTCCTCGAACGTAACGTCTTGTCGTCCATCATCGTAATAGCGCGCTTAGCGATCGGAAGCCTCGTCTAGGTTCTGAATCACCATATCAGTGAGAGTGGTTAGTCTTATCAGTCGGTTCCGCCACGGTTCTGGCGAACCGAAGACGAGTTGGTCATAGTCGGAGGAAGGTTCAGGGATCAGGACATTCGGAGCAGGCAGCTTTCTACCCAGATTCACGAAAGCAGGTGTATAGCGAGTAGACTGCTATTTTGCCGTATTCATAGCATACTGCATTTCTATGAGATGATCACTCCAGATCCGGTGGTCTATGGTATGACATAATCATCGTCTTGATCGTTCTGTTGGCTCGTTCTGTCGGGTTCGCCTGAGGATGGTAAGGAGGAGTAGTCGTATAGTAAATGCCAAATTCTTTAGCTAAGGATTTCATTTCCTAGTTGACGAATTCCGTTCTGTTATCAGTCAGAAGTACCCTAGGTCGTCCCCAACGAAAGATAACACGTTCTTCAAATGCGGAGCGTACACTCTTTGCATTGGCCTTACGCAGAGCCTTTAGGTCAACCCATTTCATAAAAGCATCTTGAAATGCCACGATATATACGAATTGTTCTCTGCTAGGCGTAAACGGACCCATAATATCGGCTGTCACAAGATCCCAGCGTTGTTATACGATTCGGCGTCCTATTAACCCCTGTGGGCCGGCTTAAGACGGCGTAACTCGCTGGCAGATTTGACAGGCTCAGACGTACTCGAATACGTCACGTTAGCATCCGGGCCAATAGACGTCCCGGGCTAAACGAGCATATGTTTTATCCAGACGTCGTGTCCAGACGTCGGCAAATCGAGGGTTTCGGAAATGGCTTTCCGATGCAGTTCAGGCGGCAGAACTATCTTCCAGGCGTCTAAGTCGTCAATGATGGAATCTAAAAGCGGGTCGGTGCATATATTTATTAACCAAAATCATTTTCAAACTGCCTATTGAATCGCACTTACCTAAATGTAGTTGTTGTGGGCCTAGAATTAAACTACAGAAGCGAACTAATGTCTCCAACCCGAGATAAAGATGTTGGTTTAAGTGAAATGGCACCAGCTTAAACTGTTCGGGAAAATATTTAACCAAAACAAAAATGCCTCAAGTTTAAAAAAATTAAAGAATCCGAAGGTGTAAAACAAAATTCCCGGTAAAATAAACTTCTCTTACGGTTAAAAAGACATTAATACAAGCTGGTAGAAAATGATTTATTTGTATTCTTAGAATGTTCTTCCTTCCTGATAAAAAATGGCAAGTGTTCTTTCGGCTTGTTAAGTTTCATTATTCCTGGGCTCTTGTGCTATAAAACCATTTGCGAGTGGTGTTATTGTCATAGCTAAAGCTGTGAGTGGAGTAAGTGCAGCAAAAAAGCAATTAAATACAAAACATTACATAACAAGGCGATTAACGCATATGTGTGTATATATATATATATATATATATTGTGGCGTGTTATTGGCCTACAAAAGTGCTGCGCATGGCACAGCAATGTTCAGGTCGGCTCGTCTCTTCTGCAGCGCAAATGTAGCGATCAAGCCCCGTGACCGAGGAAATCTCGTCGCACCACGCTCACCAAAACAAACTCGCGCCGACCAAAACAAAGATAACAATATGACCGAAAGACTGAGCAAAGACCGGTACTATTTATCAATTCATGTTTTATTTCTTGTTATATTTAAGATCATCACAGATTTCCTCAAGTAACTACAATGAATTAAATTAAACTAATAAAAAGGCGCCAGATTCATATGAATCAATATTCAATAAAATAGTCGAAAGGAAATAAAATCTTTAATATAATAAAAACTCTAAAATCACAAGTTCTCAGCAGCTCAGGGAAGTTCGTTTTCTTCATCGCTTTCGTCGCAGGCTATTAATCGAAATTCACTTCTCATATCCAGACAAGACAATCAATAAATAAGAGGTTACATTCAATAAATGAAAATGCTAACGATATAAAATTAAGGAACTCATTTTTTAATTAATTACGGTACTACAAGATATATCTCATTTTAAAGTGATCGAACTAATGTCATTAACCGAACATTATAATAATAATTCACACTCGAAATTAGGACAAATAATATCTTAAATGAAACCTTAGTCAAAAATATAAAATGTCCCAAATCCAGAATGTCGAGTTCTCAACACTAATATTAACTGTTAAACTGATTTTTCACACTATCTAACTACTTTTACGAGAATCCGCCATCAGAGTGACCGAGACCGTTTGCCCCGGGCCCTTTTATGCTTTGAGCCCATCAGAAGTGTTTTCCAGCAATTCGGCGACGCCCTCGGTATGATGTTACTTCCTTGTCTCGATTGATTGGCTTAAGCTATTGTTTTTGGTACGCATGTCAATTCGCGACCGCTACCCAGCTGAAACTTGCAAAATTAATTTCGTTTTCGGTATGCCTGCGTAATCCCGCTTTCAGAGCGGGGTCTCGTTTTTGAGGCCACACAGTGGGGTAGCTAAGAAGATGTTTCTCTGAGCGCGAAAAAGCCACATGTGATTTTTCAATTTTGAATGTTTGATTAAACATTTCCGCAGCATATCGATAGTTTTTATTAAATTTCTCTAATATAAGAAGTATATCAACTTCAACATTAAAGTCTTCCATTCTTAAATTGAAGAAACAAAGAGAACTTATTGATCGAACTTATTGATCGAACTTATTGAAACTGAAAAATGGATGTTTAAAACAACAAAACAGAGCGAAAAAGCATTTGTTTTAATGTACTTGGAAACATGTTTTATTAAAAAATTTGTATACCGCACTGTTACACCGAACTCAATTATAATTTATGTTCACAACTGATTTTAGTAATTTTGTTAATTTTTATATTATTAGTAAATAATAAGAAAATGATATTTATTATTAAATATTATTTTTTTTCCTTTCATATCTTTATTAGGGAACTATTTTGTGTACATTTTACTAATACAGCGTCATCTTGATGTAATCATATTTTTTATCGTACGTTTTTAATTCTTAAATTTTAGAAAAAAATTTTCGGAATATTTCGGAAAGTAAATAATCTTATAAATTAAGGCAAAGCATTTCTTTTTACCATTTGAAAATCATCTTATCATTTCGTTTGCAAAGACAACAAATAATTCCAAAAAATTATTCGTTTATCGATATCATTATGCACGTATAATCAGAATTCAGTGAAAAATCATTTTATGCTGCTCGTGTATAACAAAAGGAAAAAACAGAAGGAAAACTGGATCAGAACAATTCTATTAGATGTCGTAAGACATTAGTAAGGAAACTTTATGAACATTGCATTCCTTAAAACTATTGGTTATCATTGACTTGGATCATCATGGAAGGAATTCTAGACATCCAAGAGCTCGTTCTTTTTTATGAATCTGTGTCACAGTACAAGATTCCGAAAGTTATCTATGTGAAATAAATGTAAAATTACAATCAGCGTATCATAGTAAAATCAAATTCCCAACATGTAAAAAAACTCAATTATTAAAGTAGATCCCTTTCTTCGCGATTGACTACTCTAAACAAAATAAGCAAATTAAAGGAGGCTCAGTTAGTCTTAGATTTAAGACAAAGACGGCAG
Source organism: Psix sp. ZL-2020 (assembly GCA_022817045.1). Classification (NCBI taxonomy): domain Eukaryota; kingdom Metazoa; phylum Arthropoda; class Insecta; order Hymenoptera; family Scelionidae; genus Psix; species Psix sp. ZL-2020. The sequence goes on along the minus strand of JABFQD010000768.1, from coordinate 15,972 downwards.
AAATTTATCCAGCGAATGCTATTGCTTCTCTATAATTATGGACAACCCTAAGGGTGAATAAACTCTATCGCATACATATAAAATTACAAATTTATACTTGATAAACCATTTTTATGGGCTTACATGAAATGGTAAAGTCACACCTTATCAGTACTATGGAGATGTTATAAATGCACTTGAATGAAGTAAATATTATCAACGTGAAAGGAAATGAAAATAAATTATTCTTTTAAAACATTATGAATCAAGATTGACATTAGATCTCAATGATAGAGATTGCCCATGGAAATTCGCACAATGATGATATTAATTCATGATATAAATAACGAACGGATCAATCAAACATATTTTTTTGTTTTAAAAATTTAAAAACTATGTATCAATAGCATTTTTTCGTCACAAAAAATATATGATAAAGTAGAATAAAATTACTAAAAAAGAATGAAATAAATGGAGTTGGCAAAAAGGGTCTAACTCGAGAACTTTTAAATTGATAATTCTGCGATAATTTTTTGTTTTATTAAATGTATTACTTGCGATTGTTGAGAATCCACAATCACTGAGGGTCAGGGTCATTTATCTTAGATGTTAGATTTTCGTGTTGTGTTAATATTTTCGTCGCCGTACTGCTCTGGAAGATCAAGGTATGCATCTCGAAGGCTGTGGACCACGCACATCAGAGGGCAGGAGACGTGGCCTGAGTGCTCCGCCACTGTGCACTGTGGAATGATTCAACTAGAAGAGATTCCCGGTCGACTGAATGAGCCACTGAGGAGCGGAGTCTGCGCTCGAGGTAACGTTGACGAGAGGCTGACGATCGTAAACAAAAGATTCTCAACACTCAAAATGAGACAAAAAACGCCACCTAGGATCCGAATTTGGAACCTACATGATATCGATGGCACATTAATTGATAAAGCGCCGAAATCCAAATTGGAGCTTTTGCGCATATACCGCTCTAAATTTTCTGTATTAGCGGAGGGGTAATGTGAAAAAAAACCCGAAAATGAGGCTTGTTCGACACTTTTTTTTATTGACTTGAGACGCTGATCATGCCAGAAGACGAAATTTGGCGAATCGCTGCGAACTTTTCACATCAAGTACTCGGGCTTCGTACTGGTGAGTGCTGAAGTGCAATTGTGAGACCTTCAGGGTACCAGTGTCAACCTTTTTGGAAACTCATGAATCCAACAAAAGTACAACAGATAAAGGAGCCAACAACTGAGTTTTGGACACGTGCCGCGGATCCACAATTTTTTGGGAGTTGTTCTGATAATTTTTTTATTGAATTTTATACCTTTATCAGGCCGCGACTCATATTGGTTGTGAGCTTTCGATCATTTGAATAATTATGTAAAAATATTAAATAAGTAATAAAATTAATTTCATTTTTATGCATGATAATAAAGTATAGATTATAGTGTAGTTTTGTCAAGTTGTGAAATGATGTGTAATTTGAGTGAAATTTGAAGTGTGTTATTTAATTATTTACTCATTTTTATTCGACCCTCTAGGTATTAATACGTTATGTTATTATATGAAAGGTCTTTGCTGTATTATCGAGAAACGAAATAAATAGTATTGATGACCTTATTATTATTATATTTATTTTTATTTTTAAACGCAATCAACAAGAGCGAATTATAAAACATTATAAATTAAACAGTTTCATTATAAATTCAACTTATTTATCACAATAATTTATTCGTTAATTTTATTTTCATTAATCTCCGTGAGAATAAATGAATTGAGTATTTTTCAAATTTACAGCCTTTTTATTTTTCACACTTTTATTTTTGGGTGGCAAAAAAGAATGTTGACACCACGTTTTTGGTCGCGAATTCGGTTTAATTACCAATTTCGAAATGAATATGAACAGCACGAGGATTGAACTCTTCAATAATCAGAATTATGATATCTGGAAACTCCAGATGGAAGCCATCCTAGTTAAAAACGACATGTGGTAATACGTCAGCGGTGTAAAAGTCAAACCCGAACCGATAGAATATAATGCCGCCAATGCTGAAGCTATATTGAATTGGGACAAGAACGATAAAAAAGTGAAATCGGACATGATCCTGGCCATCTCGACTTCGGAACTGAAGCTGATAAAAAATTGTGAAACTTCACGAGATATGTGACGAAAACTTGGCAACATTTTTTAATCAAAAGGTCTAGCCCGAAAAGCCACGCTTTTTAAGAAACTGATTCTGCACAAAATGGTAGACAATGGAGACATATATGAGCATCTGATCGAGTTCTTCGACACCGATGATAAACTCGGAGAAATGGAGATCGTTATCCATCCCGACTAACAGGCAATAATACTATTGTATAGCTTGCCGAGTTCTTACGAGAATTTTCGATATGTCATTGAATCACGTGATGACCTGCCAAAATCGGAGGCTTTACGCGCGAAAATCTCAGAAGAAAGTGAAGTCCGTAAAATCGGCACGAAAGAAACATCGGGCGCTATGTTTGCGGGGAAGCCAAAATTCCTGCCAAAAGGAAAACCACCATTCACGAAAAATAAGGACGGTAAACAAATTGATGCAAAAAAGCCAAAGTGCCCAATCTGTAAAAAGCCCGGACATAAACTTTCTTCTTGCTGGTTCAACAAAAATAAGAAGCAGGACGACGAAAAAACTCTGGAATCGGGAAATTTATGTTACCACATCGGGAATGTGGCAACATCAAAGATGCAGAATTGTGATAGGTGTCTCGACAGTGGCGCCACGGCGCATTTGTGTCGCGATCGGAATAACTTCTGCAAATTCGACCCTGGTGCGGGCGGATCACTTAATCTCGCAAACAACACTTCGACTCGAATCGCTGGAACAGGAACCGCAACACTTAGTGCAAACGTGTCGGGCGAAAAAGTGAACGTGACTCTTCAAAACGCGTCTCACGTGCCGGATTTGAGAATAAATCTCTTGTCTGTGAACAAGATTACTGATCATAACTCCGACGTAATCTTTAGTAAACGAGGTGTGTTCGTCGTCAATTCGAACGGAAAAATTGAACTCAGTACCGATCGCTTCGGTGATTTATATTACGTGCGCTAATTCACCGAAAATGCCGGCACCGCGTCACAAAAGACAATATCATTCGCAACGCTTCACATATATCTTGGACATCCCAACGCGCACGATATGTTCAATGCTGTAAACAAGAACTTGGGAACTGGCGTATCAGTCGACAAGATGACTACACAATTTAAGTGTGATACCTGTGTCAAGGGGAAGATGTTGAGAGCCCCATTTCCTGAGAAGTCGGAACGACGAACGAAACTCCTAGACATCATCCACACAGATGTTTGGGGCCTAAATCCGACAACTTCACTCGGCGGATCTAGATATTTTGTGACAGGAAAGCGCGTTAAATACAATAAAAACGGCGTTGCAGAGCGCCGAAACCGCACTCTGTTAGACGCTGCGAGATGTCTGAAGTTGGAGTTTGACCTCCCAGACTCACTTTGGACCGAAATCATTAACACAGCCAATTATCTCCGCAATCGCCTACCATCAAAAAGCTTGGGCGGGAAAACTCCCCATCAGATATGGACGGGCAAACCACCGCACATATCACACTTGGAGACATTCGAAAGCCGAGTCATCTATCTCAACAAAGAACCAAGCAAACAGAAGCTTTAACACCGCGGACAAGACGGAATCTTCGTCAGATATCCCACCGAATCAAAAGGATATCGAATCTGGGTGCTCGACAAGAGAAAAGTCATTGTGAGTCGTAACGTCAAATTCTTGGAGCAAGAAATCGTCAACACAAACTAGCCCAAGAACAAACTTACCTTTTCTGCTCCAGCGCTACATGAAAAGGAAAATAGGCAAGATGTTCCAGCTCTAAAAGTCGAGAAGAAGGGAAATCAGACAAATTAACCAATCCTTGCCGAATTCAATTAGAATTTTTCTAAAACGGCAGAACACCAGATCAACATTCCCGACGAATCCAACGACGAACTGGAAGATTTTCAAGAGTTTAATCTCGAAGACAATCAGCATCCCAACTATTCGCTTCTTGAATCATCAATCGAGTCTTTTGTCGATGCTGAGGAATCACCGGATAACACGATTATCGAAGAAGCGCCAGATCCAGTCAATATGGCTTCTGAAAGCTCTGGCTATAATCTCCGCAGCAGACGAGGAAAAACAACGGAATCTGCAGGTCATTACGCCAACATTGAAGAGGCATTCATCGCAGACGTCCCCATGGCCCAAGCAATGAAAAGCCCTGAAACTGACGAATGGCTTCGGGCGATCATCGTCGAGGTGAACTCCATATTGAACAACGATACCTGGACAATCGTCAATCGACCACATGATACCAAAGTCATCGGGTGCAGATTGGTTTTACGTAACAAATTTTATCCAGATGGCTCACTCGATAAGTGAAAGGCAAGGCTCGTTGCTCAAGGCTTCAGTCAACAGCCTGGAATCCACTTCTCGCAGACTTTCGCTCCCGTAGCACACCTTGGAACAATTCCCATCATGATGTCCCTTGCAGCGAGATTCAAGATGAAGATTCAGCAATACGACGTTACCACGGCTTACCTGAAGGGCGATCTGGACGATGAAGTATTCATGGAAGCACCGAAGAATTTTGATACAATCCTCGAAGGAATCATCGACCAGCAACCCGCCAACAGCGTCATCGCGGATAGAGCAAAAATCGCCCTCAGCGACTTTTAAAAAGGAAACAAAGTTTGCCTGCTGAAAAAGTCTTTGTACGGTCTACGCCAGACTGGTAGAAATTGGTACAACAAACTACACCAAACCCTATGAACTCTCGGGATTATACCAACCAACTCAGATCCATGACTATTCACCATCGATTCAGGAAAAGAAGTCGTACTCATCGCATCACGAGATCTGAGACTGACCACCGAACTTGAACTAAAACTGGGTAAACTCTTCCAAATAAAAAATCTTGGAAACGCAAAATGCTGTCTTGGAATTGAAATTCAGTAATCCAACGGACACATCATTTTACATAAAAAAGGTTACATCCAAGAACTTCTGAGCAGATTCAACATAACCGATTTTCGCACGGTCAGCACTTCCGTGGACACCGGCACCAAATTAACGAAGAACTTGAATCAGACCACAGAAGACGGAAAGCTTCCATACAGGAAACTAGTCAAAGCGCTATCCGACTTCAGAAGACCAAACATTGAATTCGCTGTTAGCTTCATGGGCTAATTTAACAACTGCTATGGCTTAGAGCATCGGACAGCAGCAAAACGAGTGCTCTGCTATCTGAAAGAAACTCCGAACATTGGTCGACATTTTGAGCAAGACGACCAGTCGATCAGAGGTTTCGTCGACGCCGACTGGGGGAGCTGCGTTGAGGATCACCGCTCATACACGGGTTACATTTTCATGCTTGGAGGTACTCCCGTTTCCTGGGACTCTAGAAAGCAGTAAACGGTCACTCTCTCAACCACAGAAACAGAATACATGGCCTTTTCTGAATGCACTAAAGAGGCTATATATTTACAACGTCTTTTCCGAGAACTAGGTCACCACGATTTAGCTAAACTCATCGTCTACTATGACAACAACAGTTCCATCCAGAGGAAATTACTCATCCTCAAGCACATACCTACATCCAACCAGATACCAGACTATCTAACCAAGGCTCTTCCAAGGCCGAAACACATTTGGTGTGTAGAGACTGTACGAGTTTCGCGTTTTGAGTACAGTACTGCCATCTGCGTATGTGCACACTGATTGATTCTTTTCTTTTTACATACACACACACACACGCTCAGTTCAGTCAGTACAAGTTTTTCGAGTCACCACATCATTTGCACACTTTTTGTATCTCTTGATCCAAAATATAGTTTGTTCGCATTCGACTAATTATTTCCATTTGACTTTCGCCTCAATACCTGTTCCGCTCACAATTATTATATTTATTTAAAATATTTAGGGCAATCTGATGCTTTTGTTCAGAAAAACAGCCAATCAAAGAACGACGTATGTTCGTTTGGACGGTTTTATTTTAAAAAACAACAATGGCTGTTAACAATAAAAACTTCGTAAGCAAATATAAGCCATACTCACAATAACACGATACGTAAGACCTTCTTACGGTAAAAATTATGATAAAAGATGTCTATAGAATACACTTTTTATCATAATTGCATATTAAGTAATTCATTTTCTTTATTAAGTCAGGAATAATACTTACTTGCTTTAATACATACAATTTCTAGAAAATGAAAATATACATTTTTCTTAGATATTTAACTCAATTTGCAGATTAGATTATAATACAAGTATGGAAGTAGCTTTAATTGTTTTTCTTAGACGGAGTCTATCTGCGGAAACGAAATACTTTTGCATTCACATTTTTAGAGACTTAGGTCTATCCATCAGATAAATCGATATGATTAAAAATAAGGCCAGAAGATGTAAGTTCAAATCCACTTCACTCGAAGGTAAGAATGGTAAGCCGAAAATATGGCTCAAAAATACTACAATATCTCCTTTACCATAATGATACTCTGCAAAGAATCCTAGACTTTCAATTATTTGACACCAAATTTGGCATATATGGAAATCACATCCACCGATTCAGATCCATGGCTACATTTTTGTGATCGCTGATTGTATGGCTATCTCGTAATCTTAAAATTTTTTTTTCGGGATAAAATTTGAATCTATTCTCTGTGCAGACAGATACCAAATGTAAAGAAAAATCATTTCATACATATTTTTCTCGTTGTTTATCACCGGTCAAAAAGGCAGCGGCATGCAATGGCCATTTTTGAAACTGTAGAACATTTGGTAAAAAAAAATTTTGCACAGTAGTCAAATGTACCATCGGCCAAGGACTTGGACCGCTCTTTGAAAAAAACTGAAATATGATAGAGTAATGAGAAATCTTAGCATTATAAACGATTTTCTGTATGTACAAAATGTATTTTATTTTGTTTTATTAAATGCAAAGTGTTGGGACTGAATAATTTAGTCGTCGTATTTTTGGTTCGTGTTATACGCGATTCACTTTGTGATTTCAACACGTTCAGTACATCATTGCTAAATTTTTCCTCTGATTCTTTTGTTAAATGTACAAATCGAAATAAACAATAATAATAATAATAATAGGTTTACTGTGTTGAGTGGCGAAATAAAATAACCTACGGCTCGTTCAGTTCATAGGTCGGCGTTCGCCTTTGTGTTTTCATAGCAAAATAAGCAATTATAATAGATTTTAACTATTTACTGCCCCACATAGTATACTGTTTTTGATAAAATCAACTTGTGATATTTATAGAACCTGTAAAACGAACGTACTGGCTTCTTTCTCAATCACGATCTGAGCGTTTATGGGATGATTATGGAGAAAAACGACATTTTCATAGAATTCATGTGGGTGGAAGTCAAGTTGAACGTCTAAACAGACTTTTGAACACTAAAGGCCACATAATCGCTCGTTACGGGACTTAAACGCAATATATTTTTAATTCGGTCTGATGCTGAAAAAACTTCTTTTTTTTTTCATTGTAAAAGTTAGGTTCAACATTTTGCAAATGATAAAAATTATTATGTACAGATATTATAATTATTATTTTAATCAAATAACTTACAATAAAAATATTGCTAACTCCAAACGTAGAAAGGAACACAAGTATATTTAACTATAAATTCAAGCGTTAACAAACTAAGAAGTGTTGATTCATGAATATGTATCCGATTGAAAAATATTATTATGCTTAGAATTATCAAGACTGTTATCTGCCACTGTCACAGAATGGTGACAAATCAAGAATGTATAATAATTATTTTCAACACTTAATACTTAATTTTCTCTTCAGCAGAGTTTATTTAATAGTTTTTAACCATGATTATTTTTGGCGGAATTGAATGATTTTTTTTTCAGGAAAACGTACCATGTTTTTCAATTAGACAATATAAACATTCTATTTATCACGCAAAGTTTGCAAATCGTCCAAATAGTAAATCACTAATTTTGTTGAGTGATAAAAAAACTCTTGAATAAAAGAATTAATTAAAAAATACATATTTTCTGAATTTTATATTTTATTTATTTTCAACTTTCTTTCCTTTTGAAGATATCATTGTACTATTTTTTTATGATTTACCATCAATTTAATTGATTCGAAATCATTATGCGTTATAATCATCCATTTGAAAAAAAATCAAATATGCCCAACCTATATTTTGATAAAATTTCGAATTATACACATTTCTTTTTTACATAAAATTTTAAATAACACCAAAAAAATTTCAACAACTAAAAACACTAACTGCAGTCTTAAGAATTTAAAATAAAAATCACAATTTCTTTCTCCGCACAATGAACAATACATCAAAGATAAATTAGATTCAAGAGCATTTTATGTTAATAGCGTGAAGATTGAAGAATTCATTTGGTAAAAAATACTTCACATCATGAACTAGCTAATGTAAAATGTTAATTACAATACAAAATAATTCATACGGCGGTAACAAAAAATACTACTAAGACATAGATGATAGCTTAATTTTTGTCAGGTAAAAAGGTAGGATTGTCATCCTACCTTTTACGCGACCTAACTTGACCCTATCTGATTTTTCTTCGGTGGCACTTTATTTTTCCGTAATTTTTTGTTTCTTTTTCTTTTAAAATTATACCGTCCACAAATATTCAATTTAAAGTGACGCTAATGTCGCTAACTATTCTTTAGGTGTATGATTGCGATTAAGATAGCTCACCACAGTCATGAGTGTGAGCTTGAATAAAGAGTTGGCGCTAGTATTGAGACTATTGGAACATGATGATATCTGTCACATGAGAGCGAGAAGAACCGAGCTAGACGCTTGGAACAGAGTATGATAGGTGTGAGTGAGATAACGAAGTAAGACTCACGTTTACTATTCCTCTAGCACTCGTCCACTTGTTTCGGCAATGAGGGCATCAAGTTGTCTCAAAATTGAATGTTTTTATTGCCTTCCTCTCTTACACAGAAAGTACTTGCGAGTACTTCTCGAAAGATTTATTTCAAAATTGTCCTGGTAGCCTCTTTCAACATTAAGTGAAAAAGTTTAAATTTCAAGCAAAATAAACCACTGCTGTGGCACCTTTAAATTATATCAAATCTCTTATTTGAATTTTATTTTATACTAAAAAACCAACAAAATTACAACTGATTTTGTAAGTTATCCAAAAAAATATTCGTTTTGGAGAATTTCCCACCTGCAGCGCCACAAAATTTTTATAAAATATCTATTTTGTTCTATATTTTCTAACTAAAATCAACAAAAATATAACTAATTTTATTTGATATCTGACAAACATTATTTTTATACAAATATGCGACTTTAGCGCCATCTGCGATTCGCATCAAATTTAACATTTGACTTATAATTATTAATGAAAATTCAAAATAAGGGAAACTTTTCTTATTTTGCATCTAAAAAACATGATTTTTTAAAATTATGTAAGTGCAGCACCACCTGAAATTTGCATGAAATTATCAGAAAGCATATATTACTTATATGTTTTCTAATGAGAAATCACGAGAATACAATTACGCTTATTTGGAACTAACGAAAATAATTTTTACAGAAATGAATACTACAGCGCCATCTGAAATTTGCACTAAATGTAGTATTTCACTCATTATTCTAACTAAAAAAAATATGACTGTATTGTATCCACCTCCATCCGACAGGGACATGTTTGGGGCTGTAGAGTATGACTATTCAACAATAAAATTTAAAAAATATTTGTCATACATACTTTTCATAAATGTAGATTTTTTGCTTCGTTTTTATCGATTCGTTCAAAAATAAAATCAATTCGATTAAAAAATGCTCCTTTCTACTAAACCCTTCATCCGAAGGGCACTAGTAGGTTAATTTAATATTACCTCATAAAACCACCCTTGTGACCTTTTTGAAATACGGGAAAACGAGGTTTCATGTTTTTTTCTAAATCCAAATCTGTGGTTGACGGAGAAAAAGAAGAAGACGACGTAAGTCAAATATTTTGAAAGGATCATATCTCCGGCACGGTTGGACCAAAATTGATTTTTTTATTATAAATTATACACTTATTAAATTATAGTGTTTCTTAATAAATGATGAAAATCAGTATTCTCAGGTAAACGAAACCTAAAAAAAAACAGAATCAATCTAAAATTATAGTTGTCTTGATTGCTTCTTTGATTGCCCTGATGTAGTCTATCTATTTTAAAGCAGAAAGTTTTAGATTAAAATTTTATTTCAATAATAATCATTAATTGGATTTAATTTTCATTACTTATAATCATGTTTAATAATTTGTTATATTACTCATAATACAAATATAGACTTAAATTTAAATTTAATGGATCACATTATATTTTTCACTTCCTACTAGCTTTAAAACTAATTAGTAATTTCGTGGATTTAGATTTCAGTTTATAATTCAGAGATCGCAGAATTAATTCCTAAGTCATTTTTTTCTTCAGACCATGGAGATGTTAAGTCAAAATGGAAATCCCTGAAAATCAGAAACGGATATAAATTTTATCTTTGAAGACAGAAGAAAATGCAACTAAAGTTTAGATATGCATGCATAAAAATGTTTGTGCAAAATGACTCGGTTGGATGGTGAAATAATTTTGAAAAAATCCACAACCACAACAAAGATACAACCATAAACTTTCAATTAATAAGCAATTCAGTTAAAATGATTGCTGTAAATCAAGAGGAATTAAGTTAAGAACAACTTTCCAAATTGTTGACGACAGAGCTACAACAACATGACGACGAAATGGATCTAATAAATTGCGAACTACATACAACAGAATATTTCTAGAAAGAAAAGGACATTTATCCCTCGACTGCCAAAATGTCTGAACGAAGTTTTTGACATTTCACCAAAAATGTCTTATGTGTAACAGAGGTGAACATTTCCTTTCGAGAAATGACTACGTGGTAAACATTATAATTCTTGGATGTGTAAGCAGCTTGCAATTTATACCAAAATCAACTAAAATATTAGCTGATGAGACTTTAGATTACGGTACAAATTTTTTTTAATGCAAATATTTATTATAAACGGGTACAGAAATGAACACAACGTGCCAATTGTATTTTTCCTCTTACACGATAAATGAAAAAAGACTTATATTCGTATTTTTTGACAAATTCAGACGTTCTGCCGGGACGTCGGTGCCAATTTTACAACAAATTTATTCATCGCCTATTTCGAAGAATGAATTCACAAGGCAATGATGGACGTGTGGCCTTTTTTTTAAAATTGTTGGATGCAATTTCCATGTGGGACAAAATTGGTAGCGCAAACTGCAGGATTTTATACTAGTGAAAGAATACACGTCAAAAAACACAGAAATCGGGAGTTATGTAAATTGGACATTTGGTCGACCGTTTTTACCATTTGACGATATTAGCGGTTGCATCATTAAGGACGTTATAAGTATTTCACCACAAAATGAAAAAAAAAAGTTAAAATGACTACTTAGTGGAAAATCATATATCTTCAGATGACAAGTTTCCGCTTCGCATATGGGTTGAATTGAACGAAACTTCAATCAAAGAAACTACAAATACGTATAAATCTTTTCACTCACATTTTAGTACAGAATTTCACCATGAGCATCCACATATTTTCGACATGGTTGCCGCGCTTTTGGAGTATCAAATCAACAACTACATCAAAATGTGAAATAGTATGGTAGAGCGCGTCAGGCCATAAAGGATGACCAGTAAATATTCTAATAAACTGAATAAATTTAATAAATATATTAAGAAATGTAGCTATCATTTCGAATTTATATTATTATTACATATTTGTATGTTATGATACACAGAAAATCGTAAGTCTGTTAAATTGAGAAGGAAAATATATATAAAACATATAATTATCTGCAAACACATAAATTATCGATAACCAGATAAAATATTTGGTGGAGATTACATATTTTTATCTTAATTGCATTGAAATTTTATCATTTACATGTAGCCCTTAATTACTGTCGTCAAGCCACACAATGAATAAAGAAGATTATTATTTAAGTACATTGAAGCGTTTGAGGGGAAATTAGCCTAGTAAGAATTCGCAATTGTGGAGTAACAAGTTGTAGTTTCTTCACCACGGCTCTCTTATTTCATCTTATACTTAAATATTTAGCCAAAAATTATGTTCATACAGTTTTCAAGGTCAATATTCTTCTAATACAAATCTATTCGAAATCTTTTTTCTCTTTTAAAGTATATGACAATTTGCAAAAGGATTCAAAAGTGCCAAAATAGGCGTATGAAAAAGAAAGATTTAAGATTAGAAGAAATCTTGGAATAAGTGTGTTGTCTAGGATGGAGATTACTTTAAAGGAACGATAAAGAAAATCTATGATAAATCAAACCATTTTAGTTTGGTTTATGAATTCTAGATTCTTATTTGTGATTTATACATTCACTTAAAAATAATTTGTTTATATATCATGAATTGTCTGCACTCAAATCTGAAACCGAAAATATCGCGTTAAATTTTTAACATCGTCTTGCAATCGAATTATAACATTTCAATGTATCCACATCGTTTATACGAATCTTCATATATAATACATATGAAATATAAGAGACCAAATTGTCTCAACACGGATAAGGTTACTTAATTATTTGAACACATATATATTACATAGTGTTTTTGACATAATAGTGTTCTAATGTTAGCTTTTCTCTCATTTGAAATCGTCTCCAACTTTCGGTATTGTTACCATTGATGTCAAATGTTTCCTCCAGTTCATTCATAGCAAATCTGTTCTTTCCGAATCTCTTGACCAATAAATTATCTATTAATTACAATGCAAATATTATGCCTATCTTCGAGATAAATTCAATCAAAACTACCGTTGCTGACTTAAACAAATCTTATAACATTTTATGTTGCTGTTTTTAACTTTCGTATGAGCTACTGCTGGTTCAAAACTTGTACATCATCACTGTCATTTGTTATTCATACAAACATTACGTTAATTTTGTTGTGCGTTTCGGTTTTCTTCTTTTTCCATTCCGTTACCTAATTATCACCGAAGTCTGTCACACTGATTCATTTGTTTAGTTAATAATACTATAATAAAATTTATCATTTTAATTGTAAACACAAAGTCAGTTATTACGGTTTTCACAGCACTAATTGAGTCAAATAAACGCTCGATTATTTGACTTAACACGCAATCAACAGAACTAAGTGTTGACATAAAATCAAAATGTTTTATTGATTAAACGGGTACTTAGAGACACGATCTACAATTACACTTCTGAAATGTAGCTAATTATTTGAACGCTTGTTGCTCATTGAGTTTGACATACAATAATAGCAATTTAACCTTCTTAAGATTTTGTTTTTAAAACATCATTGTTACCTATACTAAATATACTTTGTACTATTTCCAGTAAAACGCCTTAATGTTCTCAGTATACTGTGTAAATATAAGTTCCAACTGCATTACAAATTGATCGGGCTGTGATCGGGGTTTAACGCATGGTATTAAAGTGGTCTTGACTAGATAAGTAATGTCATTAGAGCCACATTAATGCCATGCGTTACACTCCGCTTAATTTTTACTAGGAAAATGAACGCATTGGATTTAAAGCAATACAGTCAAAGTACTGAAATAATTATGCTAAGGAACAACCAATTCATTGCACATTTGATCTATCTTAATGTATTTTATAAATTAAAATTGTTTACTATAAAATGTATACATTTTGATTGATAAGCATAAAACAATTTAAATTAAATATTTTAAATTAAATTAATTAATTTGTAACTCAACGTCATACGAATACATTAGCGAAAAGTTTATATACGTGATATTCGAAAATTACTATTTCATTTTGTATATTTTTGTCTCATCCATAAAGTTTATCACAATAAGAATTAAAATGATTATGAAACTTTAAAATCACAACTAATTGAAACAATTTCTTTTATGAAAAAAAATTAAGTTATAATTAATTTAAAGAAACAAAAATCATTTCAAATTGTATATTATTATTAATTAACGTTCATAAACTTGCATTTTTAATTACTTCTTTTCGATAATAGTACACGTACAATATAGTCATATAATCAATAGAAAATTCTTTTATTATGCATGTCTCTATAACGTTTAAATTTATACCTTAATTGATAACTCGTATCCATTTAAAGAGTTTGTAAAAAAAGTTATTAGTACTACAATTGATTTTTAACTGTACATCGAAAAACAGCGATCTGAAATTAAAATTATTTTCTGTTCTAACTGATCTAATTTATGTGAATTGAACTACTTACTGTTGTTAAAAGGGACACCATATTTATTTCAACATGTATATTTTTTATTTTTTGCAAATCATTATCATTATATTAATTTGACTAACTGAACATATCTACTGATTTATTATTTGACTCTGAGCATTAAAAGAAAATGAAAAGCTATGTAGGGTTGTAATATGGTCTCATACATAATAGTTCAAAAGTCGAGCGTAATAACAAAATATGTGATGTATAATATTGATCATACACAGATGTTCGAGCAGGTATATGGATGCGAGTGGATATGGGATGCCTGTCCTGTTTTCTCGGGTACGGAAATGTCCAACGAGATAGCCACTCGTAACGTACAATGCTTCGCTATACTCTTGTTCCGCGAAAGTCGAACACACACTGTCTCAGTGGTCATGTACCCCAGCAGCAGTATGATGCACTGCCATAATACATCCTATCGCTACTTTTGCCAAGTGAGCGATTTCCGCCTACATTCCTACGCGTCGAATACTGACAATGGACGACAAATTTCAGGGTTTTCGCGAACCGATTGGCTTTCGTTCTTCTGCCCTTTTTTCCATCGAATGATCTGCACTAGCCATTTCGATTTTTTCTTACTTGATTTCCCACTACTTTAGACTTTTAAAGATTTTACTGTAAAAACACCTATTGAAAAGATTGTTATAAATATAATCGCTCCTTTAGATATCATTGAAAATTTAGAAACAAAATTCTGATTTCGATAAATGAATGAACAAAAACCAAGTTAAAACCATCGATACAAATCTTAAGATAATTGACAATTTATAAATATGAATTATTCACCATTAAAAGCGGTATTTTTTACGTATACATTCAACTTGTATATCTTATTGGATCTCTTTATAAATTTCTCATTATATCGATGCAAATGTATCAATTTTGTTTATACATTAGATTTCCACATATGACATAACAAAACAGTGACAGAACGTGTCCTGCAAATCTTTGGTAATTAAGGAGGTTGATGACTGTTTTGGCTCTGTATAATAGTATCATAGTACTCTGGTGGACATCATTTTAGGGCGTGGTTGGTGCGAACGTCACAGACAGAATACTAAACGTCACACGCAACATAGAAGTTACATACGTATCGCGTCTACATGACGCCCGCACGCACACTAAATCGACGACAGCATATGCATTGGGACACAATGTATTAATATCTCCCTTCGTCTCTTTTAGTCAAGTGTTAACACTGGAAACAACAACTAGGCGATGGTCCTTATGAAGCGAAAACTTATAACTCGAGTCTCGACTGCATTTTGTTCGAATCTCGAAATAATTATTAAATCGATCCTCTATATCCTTTTATTACTTCTTCAAACACAACAAATTTACACATCATGTAAGATTTCATTTGAAACGCATCAGAAAAGAATACGCTCTGATGCGTTTTACAACAATGAAGACTACGATGAAAAAGATCAAGTATGAAAGATGCGAAATTAAAATCGTTAATTAACTTCTTTCCTTCAAACAAAAGGATAAAATATTTTGTATTTTTAATCATCAACTGTAAATTTTTAAGATGAAAGCTTCGTAAAAATATTATGTAAAAATAATATTTAGTACAAAATATGTTTAAAATTACCATTAAAAATATACTAATGACTGAATATGCAAATCCTTTTTAAACTATAATAT
>JABFQD010000767.1:0-22491 GCA_022817045.1 Psix sp. ZL-2020 | reverse complement strand
TAGTAGAAAATGTACATTACTTTTTTCTTTTGCCTCATGACCTTCTTTGAATTTTTGACATTAATAATGAAAAAATAGTGGCGAGATGTATTGATGAATGAAGGTTGTATGGGTTCGTAATAAATACTATAACAAATTTGGAATTGCCTATTGTGGATTTCTTATCACTTAAAAAACTGCCCCTAAAAGAAATACTAATTCAGATATGTATTTTTTATATAATTTTAAGTCATTAATTGAACTCCATACATGGTAATGAATGAAAATTGAAATAAATTAATTAACATAATCACCTACACTGTTAAGTGACGTTATAACGTTTAAAACGTCGGAAGTTAATAACATAAAAAAATAAATTATATGCTTTTTTCAAAAAGTATCCATTTATATATAGTTCTAGATATTTATTATAAAAATGCATTTCTTTAATAAAAAGCCAATCGTTGCTTTAAGTTGTTGTTTAGTCGTTAAATTGAATTGATCAATTGAATAAATCCGTTCATTGAACACAAAATTTTTTTAAAATTATCTTTTAAAGTAAAGGGACACATTATGATATTTTCAATGAAAAAAGTCTTAACACTATCTTTTCCAAATTACATGACTATAAAAAGAACTTATAGCTATCATGTTCAATCAGTCTTCAATATGGCCATTCATAAATGATGCGAATAGCTATCGTGCAATAAATTTTACTGCCCTGGCGCGTAGAGTTGTGATACTTATCACTTCTAAAATTACAATAGAGGAAATAAAGTTCAAGGTGTAGACAGTATCGGATTAAGGAAAGCCTATGTGATTACAATTACATACAATTTAGTGCACGAACCGTAGTTGAAAGCATTAGGAATCATTTTAATCAATTTGTCATTCCCGATGCAGTGACCAATTCGTTAACTCGTATAACAGCCATATTTAAAATGGCAAAGCAGACAAATTATGTTGAAATTATAAAAGAATGATTTTTCAGCTGAAAATAACTACGCGGAACATTCTCACGACTGTACCGTACGGTTCACTATCATAAAGTTAAGAATGATGGCAAATTATTAAGAACTAGGCACAAGTGGAGAAACCTCATAACTTAACGAATGGAAAATCAAAATAGCATCGACCTCTGCTTCAGCAGATGCAACATAACAATTAATAATAAGCGGGAGAATGCGAAGGGCAGAAGATATCGATAGCGGTACACGTACGGTATATCACAATATAAGTTTCAGTGAGCAGGTGCAGAGTTCAGGGAATCTTTGTCGTTGCGAGGTATCGCGTGGGCGGTTTTCTCAGGGTGGTTGCGATACGTCACACGTGAATCGCTTGATGGCAGAGTAAAAGAAGCGACAGAGAATGAGAGAGCAGGAGATAGGAAGAGAGCCGGCAGGAGGAAGAGGGGCAGTCGAAGAGGGAGACGAAAGTTGAGATTAAACGAGACAAGAAGAAAGAAGATAGCGCACTATAAGTAAGAACCTGTAGGCCGAGAACTATGCCGAGTATCTGAGCCGAAGGCTGGGTAGAGCTAACCAGCCGAGTTAACTGGAGAACAAAATCCTGAGAACAATCGGACCTACCAACCAAATGGGCAAACGTGTGGGCGAAATATGCATTCCTAGTGAATGCTCGCGTAGCCATTGTGCGAGAGTAGAGCAGATCGTCGATAAAAATCTGAACGATGCGCGCCGGAGATCGCCGCGAGAAATTATCCATGCGTGTCTGCGATGGTCCAGGTCAAGTGCCGACCGTCGCGTTTGGTTCGATATTCGTCACTGCGGGGACTGATATTCTAATTTCACTGGAGTCCCACTTACGTCACGCCGGAATTATTCCAACACTTCTCGCATCGTTGATATATGGATTCGGTTTAATCTGTCTGAACGAATCAGTTCTACAATAGCCTGAGCTGGTTTCATTGGGCAGTGGAGAAGTTGAATGGTCTACGGAATCTGGAAGAGTCTTGGGTGAAATATTTTACAGTTTGGGCTAATGGTGGGATATAGCTCGCATAGAGGTTTGCCGTCTGATTGAATCCGTGCATCTTGATTTCTTAATCGATTTAATCGAAATGTCATTATGTCTCATCATAATACAATATAATGCTTGTGAAATTTGCCGTAGATGTGAGCTCAAGTATAAACAATGAAGATTACATCTCCAGCTGGCAAAAGTAATTAAAACTTGCATCACGAATGTGCGCCTTGAAAAGGAGAACGAAATGTTTGAAAACAGGTCTCTTCCTATGCTCAACTGCGTTTTATATTTCAA
This sequence comes from Psix sp. ZL-2020, assembly GCA_022817045.1. Classification (NCBI taxonomy): domain Eukaryota; kingdom Metazoa; phylum Arthropoda; class Insecta; order Hymenoptera; family Scelionidae; genus Psix; species Psix sp. ZL-2020. The sequence goes on along the minus strand of JABFQD010000767.1, from coordinate 20,232 downwards.
TATATACCTGTTGCACACGCGTTACTTTATATGAGTAATTTGAACTCAAATTGTTCATAATTAACATTTCAGAGTCCACCATCAAACACTGTAACCTCGCATAACTTGTACAACTCGTGATCCTACGAAGTCTCCTAATTGGTCCTAATTTGATCTCATATAATTAGTTATTTGAGTCGAATTCGATGAACTTGATACCGGCTAAAGAGGCGTAAACGTTTATAAATCTCGTGGTTCAATTAGACCGTAACCTTTGGAAGCTCCTCGATACTATTGCTCGGTCTGTAAATTAAGCTCTTTGGTCGTCCTCGCGTTAGAACTTGCGCGCGCATAGTCATCCGTGTGACATTTCGGACAAAAGTTATTTATAATATGGCTCTTTCTAAATAACGGGCCGATTATAAGTGTCTGCAATCATGGATCTAAACCGTAATAACGATGACTCGGCCGTTACCGTACAATTAGTCGAGAGAGCGTTCGAGTTTTACGCGCCGCTTGAGAAATATCTTCTCCTGATCCTTTCACTCGATGCACTTCGCATTAGGCTTCATAATTTATTTCTTATAGCTGGTCACTCGCTAACTGGTTCACTTTACGCAAGGGCTCGATGCGCGACGAATTGTACATGCACTGTTCTTCGCACAGATCATTTTTGAGGGACTAAAAAAGCTTCGAACGCACGTTATTGTTGTATGAAACAAATCACTGCTTATTCAGCAGACAAGATTTTGTGGTCGGACGCATGGACGCAGCAAGAATAGCTGCTGAATTGTCATCATGAGAAAGCGGTCGAGATTAGCGAAACCCACAGTTCAAATTAGAAGCGTAGAAAATACAAATTGAGCTTACAAATTGCATCGCGGTGTGCTCGGCCTGGCTCTTTGACATGTTTCCAACCAATCCGGAAACTTCTCGCGCTCCTCTCAAATTGTTTTCCACGTATTTAGATTTAGACGAAAAAAGTCATTATGAGTTTTGTGACGGGTATACAATTACGTGGAATTATATCCACCGAAAAAACAGCATCACGACGATCATAATTACGCGATTGAAGTAGTTTCTTTTTGGTTTACGAATTCGACTCCAAGACTAGGAAAGAATTAATGAAGGTGATAATCCGTTGGGAATCAAACCGGACGCGATGATTCTATCACAGCTACGAGATAATAGAATTTTTTTCCCTTCCGATGATTGATGAATAGTAAAATGGACAATGTAAACGAGGTTAAAATTCGTCCATTTCTTATCTATCCATTAATTAATCATACCTTCGCGCTCATAACATCGTTTTACTCTGACATTCTAAGGCTGATGTTTCTCAAAACTTCCTTATTGCTTGCTTAAAAATGCGTGTCATTAATTAACGCGAATTTTGATGTCAGCGGTATAAATTGATTATAACCTATAAGCCGCACCATTCTGATCTCAACAGAGAAATTTCGTGCTATCGTTGTAAGAAAAAAAATTACAGTTCACATATGCACCTGATGGTAAAAAACGAAAAATTCTCACCAGAGATTTCAATTATCTTCAAACGCTACGCGTCATTTTCGAAGGCGTATTTGATCTCAAACTTAATTACGTTTAACACATAAATATTATATGTTTTGATTGGCACCGTGTGATTTTTACCACGCGAATTAATCAGCTTTTGAATTCCATTTTGCCGATGAAATTTATTCGTTTCGATAATCGTCAACGATTTTTCCAGCGTCATCTCTTATTTTTGTTTATTCCCTATAATTGATACAATTGGTGTTAAAGTGTCTCGAAAGGTCACGTTCATATAGCGGAGTCGAAGTGAATACATGTACTTGCACCCACACGCAGGTAAGAAATTTTTGCAGCTGGTACAAGTTTGCAGGTTGCGCGAGGAGGCTGCGCGCAATCGAGCTCGGTGACCGAACATCCTCGGCACTGCCCCCGCCCCTTGCCTCGGTCACCTATCCTTCACTGCTGCCCCATCGGCCACACCGTTTCTTCTTGGCCCCTGGGTCCGAGAGTATCGCGCTGCAGCGCATAACGTCCTCGTGTGGGCGAAGGGTCATAGGTCGCAGACACGCCGCAGTGGTTCTCAATTTTGCATGTTCAAAGCTGCAATTACAATTGCGATATTAATTAATCTCTTGGGGATTCTTCATACATCTGCCATCCTTAAAAGGTCGAAAGTAATCAGTAAGAAAAATTGAAATTTGTATTCAGGTTAGAAAATTCTCAGAGGATAGTGGTGACTGCTTGTGCCTGATTTTTTAACTTTACCGAGTAATTATTCAGGAATGAGAGAAGAATCGAGGACCCAAATACCCGAAATTAGTCAGTTTAAGTACTACGGTATTACAAGGAAGGATGAAATCGGGTTTGAGTACCCCGATTGTTCTTCCATATTGGGTGAAGTTGGGGAAAAAAGTTCACAAAAGGTGGTCAGGGATTTCATTGTGAAAAAAGGAAGAAATGTCGAAAGAATGGCAAAAATCGTGTTTGCATCCCAAGTCGCCTCGCGGAGAAGGAGGAATAAAGAGAAGAAGGAACGGAATCACGATCGTTTGTACCGGTCGGGCGACAATGCACGGACAATTTGTCGTTGCGGCTACACTCCGCAATTCCCTTTGGTGAAAAACGAAGCTCTCGGGAGCGTGAGAATAGGGAAAGGCCAGGGCGTCCGCGAAACGTTTTATTGCTGGCCACTTGTCATTTTCGCAGTCACATTGACGATAATTGCCGATCGGCAGTCACCGATTCGTGGACCAGCCGATCGGCCATTGATAACACATTTTTACAACGCGAACCGTGAATACCGGTCTGCGTTCAAGTGGGACTCTGAATCCGTAGCAAAAGGACGATCGAGTTCGCAGCGATTTTCAATCGTTCTGCTGTCTCTCTCGCTCTGCTACCGTGCACTCGAGCCATGCACGTATGTACGTATATGTAGACTGCGCTATTTGCGGCTCGCGGGTTCCCACGGTTCTCGCAACTTTGAAAACGCGGTAATCGTCGTAACTACTTATACCACGGAACCGCACTGCTTACTATTGTAGCGACCGCCTGCACACAGACATACGCACATGCCAAGAGAGCCTTTTTGGTAGCAACATCTACTGCCACCAGCTCTCGCTCACGGAACCCGAGTGCAGTGTCAAAGTTGACGAGTATCTGCAATCGGGCTGCATAACGATGTTCACTGACCATGTCCGGAAAGGTGACCCCGATAGCAGCCCACTTGCTAAGCTGCAGAAGATGGAGTACCGGAAGTCCTTGGCTAGGCGTGCGAACATATCCCAGAAACACGAGCAATGATTCATCGGCGGACAGGAGACTCGCTCTCATGACGAGTTGACTAACGCTCGACGTCGAACCTATGTTGAAACACGCGGAGGTTATATTTTGCTCGTGGCGGAGCTAATACAATGTAAAGATATCGCAACGGTGGTCTGGCGTGGGTGCGATTCTAGCATGAGCCTGAAACCAAAAAGAGGACGAAGATAAGGATAAATGAGGAGCGCATCGGCTGGACTAGGCTAGATGGAACAAGTCGCGATCTCCATTGGTTGTAGGTCAACTAAGCTGTGGGGGTGGAACCGATTTGTCCTACATGAAACAACTGCGGCGAGGAATTTTGGACGGCAGTTTCGCAAACGCCTGCGATAGCAGTTGCGCAAGCGCAGGGGAGGCAAAGTGCAATACAATTCTAGGTGTGATTGCGATTTCTCGATTAGTCGAGAATTGATGTCGGGCTACGTAGGTAATGCGAATCGTTTGTCCTCCCACTGCCGATTGTCAGCGGAGTCGTCGTCGGGCGTTGCATCCTCGCGCGCGGCGAAAAATCGCTGATTGAGTAATTGGAACACGACCTCTGTCAACCCCCGCTGACCCTACATGGTCAGCGGAAACGACTGAGCTGAGGAAGCTCTCTTGGCAACGTTCTTGCACAATCTGGATGCATTTCGAATTACGCGTCCAATCAGACGCTTTCGCCCGCACAGATACGAAGCGCTCTATTGTACTCCCACGAGTACTTATTATGCGACGATCCCTCAAGATGTTGGAAAAGAAGACGAACCTCCAGGTGGCCGATGAACCGATAGTCTCCTGTAAACAAAGATACAAAAAGCTACCTACTCTTAATGGATTCAATTTATGATGCTCTTAAAAACGTTTTATTCCGACACGCGAAGAGACGTCATTTGTGTCTGCTGATTTCAGTTTAGTATTGCTTAAAGTAAAATGGATATTGAACTAACGTTGCGCAATCTTGCCTATTTATAATGGATGAAGGCAGTTTGGACAAATATATGTATGGAGTTGAAATTCTGGTACGCTGATTGGAAGGAAGGATTTTAGAGTTGGTTATAATGTAAGTGCTCTGTTACTCACAGAGTGTTGCTTAACGAGTGTCAGGTCGAGAGCAAGAAGAATGACGCGGGATCAAAATTTAGTTGCTGACTTGTCTGGTACCAATTGATCGACATAGACAAATGATATGCCAGAGACATAGGGGGGTGACTCTTCGAATCTGAAAAAGCGTTCTGCATTATCATAATATGCTCATTTGTAACTACAAATTGAGTAACCCCCATCTACCGACAGAAGATGTATATCTGGGTATTCTTTAAATCCCAACGATACTTCGCGGGATCAAGTGTTCGGATGTTTTGGGCCCGATGAACTGCAGATAAATAGTTCATGGGTGGCCGATGAATCGTATTTTACTTGCAGTGAATATTTTTCACATTCTTACACTGAAGTTGCTTGTCAACGATACCTCTGTTTTCAGTTTTTTCTGATCAATCTTATCATAATCGTTGGAACAAATTTCATCGACAAAAAATATGTGATTTATTGAATGAAAATAACTACTTATTTTTGCACTTGTATTTAAAAGGCATATAACCATTTTATAGTAGATAATGGTTTTTCAGCATAATGAGGTCCGTTATTATCCATAGCATAAATATACTAGCAAAGAGACCACCCACGCACGTTGGTGCGTAACATGAACAAGGGACAATGTGTAACAATTCCTTCACAGGCGTCGTATGAAATCACGTATTAGTCACCCACAGGCGGAGGATGAGTTAGACGAATATATTAGTAAGTAGTACTAGACTATGTGGCTTCGCGCAAACTCATGCCAGCCGACATAACACTTTCCTCTTTTCATTAAATACACACGAAATAAAATAAATAATAGAGGTAATAATAATCTCTGAGAAAATTGCTCTGTTTTAAAAAGTATTCAAATACCTTTTATCCAATCATCATCTGTCTTAAAATTGCAAACATTAATCCAGGTACAAATAAAGTAAAATTCTCTCTATGAATTCGATATAAAAATTCATTACAGGAAACAATAATCCTACAATGAATTTTAAATTGTCTTAACACAATGATATATTTATCAAAATTAATAGATACAACTTATTTTCATAAATTACTTCTGGATGTGTGTAAGCATTATTACTGAATTAGTTTTACTTAATTTATAATTTAATTGTTGATTATATGTTCTAAAATTAATTTAGCAAAAATCAATAAACTCGATTTATTATTGTATTATTTTAAATAAAAGTTTTGATAAGTTACACACATCAATAGAAGTTGCGTAAAAGATTATAAAAGGACAGCTTAGAAGTAAGGACCTTGAAAGTCATGATCAAAAATAAAGTTAATATTAAAAACGTTCGAAATATGCTTCGGTAAGACAGACGATTATTCAGATGATTAGAAAATTAATTAGTTTTTTAAAAGATATTAAATTTGTAATATTCTTTGAATTTTGTTCTCTCATTTGAATAAAGATAATTGAATATAATTGATACATTTCACTGAATGTTTTTTTATTTGTATACGTTTTAGATTATCACATTTTATTACATAGTTTATAAAGCTTGAAAATTAAAAATAAAAAAATTTACTGATTTATGTTTTGAATGTAATATCAAACCGCTGATGAAACCGCTCTGATTATGATGAGATAAAACTATTGTGTCGTGGAAAAAAACTAAGATTAGTGTAAAAAGCTTTCCGTTCATTTCTGTTTCACCGACAATTTCTTGTTTGCATAATTTGGTCTTTTTTGCATAATAAGTTGGTTGTTCAAGATAAATAGCAGTTTTTTTTCATAGGCTTATTGATTTCAATTTAATTTCAATATTAAAATAATTCTAGCCGATCGCAAAACTATATAGCAAGCTATTGTCTAGTTTTATATATTTATGGATCATAAAATGAAAAGGTCGACCAAAATTAGGTATATTACCGTATTTATATAAAATCGTATTTTAATATATACAAGAACCTACAACATGAAAAGATCCATTTAATTTCTTATTTCATATTTTTAAAAAATTGTTCTTATTCTTTAAACGTCAACACTTTTTAATTTCTTATTTATTAAAAAGTTATCGCTTAAGCTTGTATCCAGCTGTGAATGATTTTTTATTGAACAATAAAAAATCAATTGAAAATGTAACACTCGTGAGAATAAAGTCGAACGTCACGAAGGTTGGTTAAATAATCAACCTATATATATTGGTTTTTATTAATTCCAGATGTATATTTAATTTGATGTTTACGACGGTGTTTATAAAATAAATACCCAGTTATCAAATTTCTATCTGCTCCTCGATGAAAATGATCCCAGCACCTCTGCTGTGAAGAGATGAATATCTTAGCGAAGATATTTCGCAGAATTGCTCGTTTACGAGAATAATTAAAGATTAATTTACGTTCTTTTTCGTCACGTCCGTTGAGTGTAGTCGATCTGTTAACGGTAGTTTTACATACACGTGTATATATGAGGCCGACGTAGTGTCACAGGCGAATCTCTTATACAAGTGAAAAGAAGAAAAGAAGCAGCAACAACAAATATAACGCAAAAAAAGATAGAGACAAAGATAGCCAGGGGGTTCAGGCATACTAAAAGTGACGTTAATTCGTAGTGATCGCAGATTTGCGATTGACCGCGGAACATTCAACTTTCTTCAACGCGATCGTTAAAATTTGCCGCAGGCAATTGTGAATTCAGTCGTGCGAGTAATTACTGACACGTACACGGTCAAGATCGCTTTAATAGTCGCTAAATGCATTGTCGATTTTATACAGTCAATATAATGTAGGCGAAATGTTGATCATAAATATGTCGAATTAATTGCCAGTGCAAAAAGAGAAATCCTTTCTTGCGACAGTTGGCAGTTATTCCGCGGACTCATACTCGGAATGAATTTCATTTCACTCGCCCACTGAATAATGCAACCTGACGAAAATTTATTTATTACGATGTCAACCCTTTTTTACATCCGAAATTGCATTACAGTGTAAACGGACGAGGCCCGCACGAACGTAATTCTCGACTCATGTAAACTCGAACAGGGCTTCTGCGCTACACGATTTGAAAAGTTATTTCGCATCGTGTTGCTTCTGTTATTTGTACTCTATAATTTCAGCGGGGTCTTTGATCGCACCCTTGTCCGTCTACCTCCTTTCGTTTCGCCAATGTTCTCACATATTATAGATCATCATCTTCAGCACGGTGGATTCAATGTTATCCTAGCAACTGATTCATCGAATTACCAAACGACATGTTGGCCAAACGAGATATTTGTCGAACGAAAATAAGCTTATCAATGTCAAAAAAAGTGCGTATCTGCTACTGCGGGTCAAATGCCAGTAAGAATAACTGTTCTGTCACACGAGTTCCTCATTTCAAACGGGTCTCGTGACTGAATGACTTCAGAATATTATTTTGTTTCTATTAAGTGCAATGAGGAGTTATTGACTTTGATGAAACAGTTATTGACGAGAGGGACATTATTATTAACCTGATTAAAAGAATTTGTCGTGTGTTTAAACAATGTTGGCAAAAAACGTGACTAATAATGGCAGAAGGATGTTGAGCAATTGGACGGTGGAGCCGATACAATTGATACTGAAGAAACCCGTACCAAGTGACATCGAGATATCGAGGAGCCATGAGTCCAAACCGATTGTTCGCTTAGCCGAAGAAATCGGTATTCTAGCCCAGGAGCTGATTCCGTACGGGACAAAGAAAGCTAAAATTAGCCTAGACGTTTTGCGGAGACTGGCTAATGAGAAAGACGGTAAATATGTAGTGGTTGCTGGAATAACACCGACTCCGCTGGGAGAAGGTAAAAGCACAATGATTTTAGGACTCGTGCAAGCCCTTACGGCGCACAAACGAAAAAACTCATTTGCCACTCTCAGACAACCGAGTCAGGGTCCGACGTTTGGTATCAAGGGCGGAGCGGCAGGTGGTGGTTACGCTCAGGTGATATACTCGGCAATCTCGATATGTTGTCTATTTTATGTATATTCTCTTTATAATCGTAATATTATAAATTGAAAAACCAAATTCACATGAATTTACTTTATAAAAATTATACTTTTGAAGATGAAAGTTATTACTTTTTTACATTTTATATCGTAATTTTTAAAACATACATCGTAATGTTATGTAATATGAATAACAATTTTTTTATATACATATCATAGCTTCGATTTCTTCATAATTTATTTTATAATAAAAATTAAAATAACTAAAGAAATTTGAATATGTTTACAATAATAATAGAATTAATTTCTTTGTGGATACATATTTTATCTTGTACATATATTAAATTTTTTAAATTGATGACTGATTTAATGAAATTTTGAAAAATTTGGGTTGTGATCATAAATGAGATCAAAATGAAATTAAGTTTTGTACCGTAGCTTTCTCTTGATTTGCGCTAATGTTAAGGAGAAACCCTAATTCTAAATCTAAAGCAGATCATTAATAATACCTTGAAGAAATATAATATTTTTTTGTCAAATGTCTATCATTGATACACATAATTGGCTCTGATCCTATAGCGTTCGCATTACCTACACTCTCATAGGAATAAAATATAATCTTTTTTCATTCGTTCTAACATGACTGACATATCATTTCAACTTTTTTTCTGGTGCTGATATTTTAACTTTAAAATTAGGTTATCCCTATGGAAGAATTTAATCTACATCTCACAGGTGATATTCATGCTGTGACAGCGGCAAATAATCTCTTGGCCGCTCAAATCGATGCAAAATACTTTCACGAATCGACACAAACGGATTCTTCGCTTTTATTCGACCGATTAGTACCCGCTGTCCAGGGCATTAGAAGGTTTTCGAATATTCAGTTGCGAAGATTACAGAGATTAGGCATTTCTAAAACGGATCCTGCTAGCTTGACAAATGAAGAACGAGCTAATTTCGCCCGCTTGGATGTTGATCCCAAAAAAATAACCTGGAGCAGAGGTATTATCGATCTTATTTCATAACGCGAAACAAAAAAATGAAATCATATTATGCTTGATTTATTTTAATTATTAATTCTTTGCGTTTTTACATCTCGAACCACTTTATTCATTCCTCAACAACTAAGAATACCAAAGATGGTGGTTATACTTTATTTTATTACATATTTGAAATAAATTCAGATTAAACTTGAAATTCAACTTTACGAATTCTAGTGTTGGATACAAATGATCGATATTTGCGTAAAATCACCGTCGGCCAGAGCCCAACCGAGAAAGGATTAACACGAGAAACTGGATTTCGTATCTCTGTTGCTTCCGAAGTCATGGCAATCTTGTCATTATCTACTAGTGTTGAAAATCTTAAAAATCGTCTGGCTAATATTGTCGTGGGATTTAATAAATCGAACCAACCTCTAATTGCTGATGATTTTGTAAGATGATTATTTATTTAATAATAAACATTATAATCATATATAATATCTTTAGCTCATATAATCTCGGGTAGTAAGAATATAGCAATATTGTTGATAGCGGACATTCTGCATAAAGCATATACAGAGATTTATTGTTTAGAGATTATTCTCGTTGCTAAGAATATGTTTATCGTTATATTGAACAAAAATGTATAAATTTTAGTTTTAGATATATAGTTTAGATATATACATTCTGTATATAATTTATTTTTATGACTTACATTAAATAATATGTCTATTTAATCAAATTATTGATTGTTTTACATAATTTGTATAGACTTATACGGATTCAATAAAACAATGGAATTAAAATTAAGGAAATTAAGTTAAACACGTGACAACTGTATTAATATGTCAGCTTTAAGACAGATTTATCATTATTTTAATGAGGTAATAAATCATATTTATAAATCTCAAATGAATACACAGTAGAATGTTACCATCGAGTTATTAGTGACTTTGTGATAAATAACTGGTTTAATTTTAAATTAAAATTTTAAGTACAAGTTAATTTGTAATGAAAACTTTCTTAATCATCTCAATTTAAATTATTCACTTCACGTGATAATTCTACTTTTCAACCAAAATTTGAATGACAACTTAAATACAAGTATAATAAACCTTTTTCTATTTAATTCGGCATATTTTACTTAAATAATAAGTATTTTTTAACAAAGATGCTTTTACTGAAAGTGCTTAGTGAAAAACAATTTCAATGCAAAATTATTGATTACTAATCTTATTTCTGACGTCAGAAGGACGCTTATTCTTTTATTATTATTTAGTACAGAAAAATGATTTATGTTTATTATTCCAGTACTACGATTACAATCGTATGAAATACAATATGCTTTCAATACAAAAGAAAATTCATATTAATCTAGAATACTTAATTTTTGCTTGTTAAATAATATTTCACTCTATTCAAGGGTGCTACTGGAGCGATGGCCATATTACTCAAAGACGCAATCCAACCTACATTGATGCAAAGCGTTGAAGGAACGCCAGTATTAGTACATGGTGGTCCGTTTGCAAATATTGCCCATGGCTGTTCTTCTATAATTGCCGATTCAATTGCTCTGAAACTGGTTGGACCAGATGGAATTGTTGTGACCGAAGCTGGGTTTGGTTCAGATATTGGAATGGAGAAATTTTTCAATATCAAGTGTCGGACATCTGGTCACAAGCCAAACGCTGTTGTACTGGTTGCCACAATCAGAGCAATAAAAATGCATGGCGGAGGACCGACGGTGGCACCTGGAAAACCATTGCATAAAAACTACCTCGAAGAGAATTTGGAATTAGTGTCGAAAGGTATTTGCAACTTGAAGAGGCATATCAGCAATGGCAAACAATTCGGAGTCCCAGTTATCGTTGCTATTAATGCGCATATGTAAGTATGACATTTATAGGAACGATAAATTCAGCGAATCGATTTCAATCAGTTAATGTATTGAACACTTGTGATTATAAATGTTGTATTTACATTTTTTATGGCAATATTATTTATTATGTGAACTTAAGTAGGTTGTAAATAAACTGCTGAAAATACAATCAAGACACGATGAGAGCATTGTAAATTGGCAGCGGTATTTGTGTTTTGGAATATTGCTTTATATTAATTCACCGTAGTCTTGTATTATATACACATTTTTTATGACATAGGAGAGATACTGAAAATGAATTGAAATTAGTCAGAGACGCAGCACTCGCAGCAGGTGCTGAAGATGCAGTGATATGCAATCATTGGTCGGAAGGTGGACTTGGCGCTTTGGACCTGGCTGACGCCGTTATTAAAGCTGTAGAAAAACCAAACGATTTCAAGTTTTTATACGACTTAAATGATGGAATTGAGAAGAAAATCAATATCATAGCGAAACAAATGTACGGCGCAGGCAAAGTTGTTCTTAATGATAAGGTAAATTTGATGAATTCGAAGCATAATGAATATTTTTTCCAGCAGTACGTTTAGCAATTCTTTGCTTGTCAGTTTTCGAAGGAGATTTAGTTTAATTATATTTTGATTTTTTAAGGTGAAACAAACTATTTTACATTACGAACAGTTTGGTTATCACAAACTTCCCCTTTGCATGGCGAAAACATCAAATTCCCTCACAGGAAATTCCAAAATTAAAGGTGCTCCAACTGAATTCACATTAGATATTACTGACATATTTTTGTCTGCCGGTGCTGGTTTTGTAGTACCAATGGTTGGAGATGTAAGTCAGATTACATATACTAAACAATGATTGGGTTAACTTCTTAAAATAAATTATTGACAAATACAATACGTTCTGAAATGAAAAAATATGATTTAAAAAATCTATTGCTCCAGTTTTAACTAAAGTAAATTTTTTTATTTACAGATAATGATGATGCCAGGTTTATCAATTCGTCCTAGTATTTATGACATGGATTGGAACAGTGAAACGGATGAGATTGAAGGACTTTCTTAATGCCAAATTATGTAATCATTCTCATATCGTGTTAATAAAAATAAAAATGCAATCTAACCATCTTTCCAGTAGTTCATCAAATGATTAGATAAGAATCGATTGTTAAAGGGCTACACGTTACACAAGTTTGCGAAGAGAAACGCACTGCTGGTAGGTGTCATAAAGCAAAATGATGCCATAAATGAGGCAGTCGTGTAAAACTTATGTGAAACCTTTGTGGATCCAACATGACGGAACCCAAGTCACATCTTTATTAAATACCAAGAAAGGAAGAGACTAACTCCATCTCGAAAGTAATACGAGCACGTACGAATACTTGTGGTGGTGTATATCGTCCTTACATGAACAACGTACGAGCTCTGACTTCCGCGTATTGTTCACGATGTGGTACACTTCAGAACGCCGCTTCTGCTTATTGTATAAAGAAGCTCATTTTATTTTTTACAGCATCCTTACTTTTGGTCCATCGATATTTGTGTAACTAAACCATTTTGATGAAAATGTTAAACTGACAATAGCCAACGAAATTCCTAAACTCACGGAAAATATTTATTAGTTTGCAATGGATAATTTAACATATTTTGTTTCTTGAATTGCAACCACGAAGACTTCCTCAACCGATCACGTAAATCGTATTTTGATGCATACCACACGATGAATTGTAGATTTATTGTAATCGGCATCTGATTATTGTATCTAATGGTATTGAATTGTCTGGGAATAATCAATACAATCGTGCACACATTCTGTATTAATCAACTTGTCTAATGAATGTTCAATTGCTTGAATCTATGAACCAGTTACGTCATACATTGTTCGGTCCGCCAACTGTTTAGAATTTTTATTTCGGATCGAAAAATGATCGAAGCTTTAAATTACTGTTTTTCCTAGAATAAAAATCCCGACTTTTAACATGCACTGAAAAAAAGGAATAATCTATCGATAGACAGTGTAATTGTATGTCTATGACGTAATTTGATTTTCGTGTACAGTCAAGTGTGTTGGTTAACTTTCTAATGTAAATTTACTGTATTCATGCGAATTTACATTGTATATAGCGTATTTATACTGCATTAATGAGCGATTAGTTGTCAGCGATACTTTTGAATGTGAAAAACCTAGTCGGCGTAATTTCATTCTGTAAAAGTTGACACAAATTGTTTCAGCTAGTTTCTGCACTGAATTTCAATCGCATTAAATAATATGGTTCGCTTTTGCAAATACGAAGATAAAGATGGTTTACAAGCAGAGAATTTATTCATTATTGTAGGTTAGTCTCGCACAAATAATGGAAATGAGAGGAAGAAAAAGGGTAGGAAGCAATAGGCAGCGTCTTTGGAATTCGTTGTTGAAGTGACTCGCTCTTAGAATCGTGCCAACAACGGCAGCCGATTCAATCAGAATGATCCGGCGAGGTGGCGCCAGGATAGCAGTATAATACGCGCGTTGGCGTCCTCTCTCATAATACAGTAGCCACATCGCCGCCTATATCTTCTTCACTTTGTGACTTTTTCTTTTGTTTCATGTCTTCTTTTCATTTCGCTCTTTCTTACATTACCTTTCATCGCCTTATTGCCGTTCCGACCTATGAATGCGCGCATAAAACAAAGAAATGTACTCGTCAAGAGACATCGCGCATAATCTCCTTGGCCCCCGCGACCTCTCCCGGACATTGAGAGCTAGGCGAGATTTTTTAAGAGTCGAGACGATATGGTCGAATCCAAATAAATTTGTATACAATGCAAATCCGCCAGGGGATTTCTTCATCTCATTTTTGTCCGCGTACTTTTGCTGCTGCAAAAATGGCAATCACAGCATCGAGGAATAATGATTCGTCGGCTTACGCAAAGTAATGGCATTCAAAATTAGTCCTGCCGCCGTCAAATTATTGGACTCGGTCGAGCTGCATCGTGCCCCTCCTCTTCGTTTACGAACTTCTGGATCAAATCGAGGCAGACTGTCGGCTACCACGGTAGCGAGACCGCAATTGTGGCTCTCGCCCGATATTAGTTTTAGACGTGCTTCTGTAGTCGTGAAACGTTTAACTAGTTATTACGGTTAGGACTTGTGGTACTCTCGTTTCTTTAATTTTGACAACGCTGCCGACAAAAACAACGCATCTTATTTCAGATGGGAGTTCTTAATTCTCAAATTAAATTCGCTGCGTTTGCCTTCAATTCCATTCTAATCTTTTTCTTTTCAATTGGAATCGCGGGGAAGGATCAATTTCCGTTAGATAAATAGCAGCCGGCGTCAATTTTTTGTGAACGCATCTCAAAGATTACATTATAATTGAACAATGATAGTTTCGTAAACAAATAAGATTATCCTTTTTCGTGCGTTTTCAAAGAATAGAAACAGTTAATGATATCAGAGAATCCCAACGCGGAGTAATTTTAATTGGAAAGGGTGTATTCGAGGAATAATGAAAATGGACTATTGCATATTTTATGAGGCGTAGGTTGAACGAAGTATTGTCTGATCGGGACTACTTCAAGCGCGAGCAACAACATCTATCGTCTACAGAGAACAGAGCAAATGAAAGAATAGAAAAGTTAGAAGTGGCCGTAAGAATAATGTGCAATTTATGGCCAAGTAATTACGAGCGTATCGTATTTTGCGCATTTTTTGTCAGCGAGGGAAAGCGGACCGCATTCTTGTTTGGGCCTTGCTTGATCATATCAATTAGAGCATATACGCATGCAAAAGCTCCAACGGTGACAATAATTATCAAGCATCATTTGCGCGTTTTACGGCGTCGTTCCGATTATTTCTTACACCGCGCTTAAAATAATTGGCAAAGAGTTGGTGCGCTTATTTCGTTAAGCTGTTGATTTACGGAATTTCATTTCCCTAGAGTTTCTCTACATGTTTTCCTTTGAAAAAATATGAGTTGAATTTCAAAGCTGAATCAACTTGACATTTATTCAACATTCGAATATCGTTGCGCAAATTAAACATTAAATTAATCTTCAAGTTTCTAGTTTCTTTAGATTGATTCAACATTTTTAAGGTGAAAATTATAATGTGTGTATATATACATATATATGTATGTATACTAAAATTAAAAATCAATATATTTTACATTATAAATTAATACTGACAAAAAATTAATATAAAATTTTCAGTGTCGATTCAATATTTATATCTAATATCAATCAAATTGAACTACAAAATTAATGTATTACAATTAAATCGATCTAAATTAACTGGTAATCATATCTTGTTCGATGTTAGTATCCTATTTATCTTCAACATTCAATCAACTATCCTCAGCATAGCATTTATGTAGAATTAACGTTTATCTATCATAACTCAACAAATAATTTTTATTTCATCAGTCTCAAAGATTTATTTTACGTTTCTTTTTGCGAAGGAAGCAAAGATAATTGAAAGTTGAGTGTGAAATCTACAGTTTTCAATAAATCCACCACATTTTAAGAAGTCGCTTTTTCAACAACTAAAGATTCATTTACTACGGTAGAAAATGAAAAAAATAGTCGAACTTTTAGCTCGTGAGATTATACGTTTGAAACTTCTTACTGAAGAAAATATGTCAAACTGAGAAATGTTAGTGAGTTTTTGCCGAGTTGAACAATTTAATATCACGTTAAAAGGTGACTATCCGATATTGAGTAAGACTGCGCGTTGCTGTCCTTGTCCAATGCCACAGCTAAACAGGCTAAAAGGTCGGAGAAATTTTGTGTGCATTGAGTTACAAGAGCCCAGTCGCGAGCTCCTCGACCTGTACTCGTCTCCGGAAATTCCAGGACAAGTGGCTCAGCATAGTTGGCAGTGTCGAGCGAACGAACGAGAGAAAGACGCTAGATGCTGCGTAAAGTGAGCTGAGGTAATGTATGGTCCACTCTTCTTGCCGTTTCATGCCCCTCTCACGGCAGATAAAGAGAGGAGGGCATTCTCAGGTGAAGCAGGTTAATATCTCGACATTGTGGACACAAGTAATGGGGCATGCGCGCATCGACGCTCTACTGGGTCCACATCTTACCGCTCCGTGTGTGCTGTGCCAGCAGGGATTCTCATAGCCATGAAGACCATTATTTAACTGCGCGTACGTTTTTATTTCTCCTTTTTTTCCTAGCTGAGAGAAATTTTAGATTCTGCAGGTCCGAATGGCTCTTGTCAATGATATACCAAGGAGAATCGACCCCAGTGCTGAGACCAAATATCACCTGCACAGCGTGGGACTCCCTTTTAGATCTGCTCATTTGAGTATTTGGCTTTAGCTTCTAAGTCGTCCGAAGTCGAATTAAATGGTCCTCATAATTGGACGATATCTGAAGAAATGTTATGTACTTCAAGCGACTTAAGATTGAAGGATGAGAGGAAGGTTTTAAATAGCTACAGAGATCAATCTGAACAATTTCAACAGTCCCAACAGTCTCGTGCATGAATTCCTAGCTTGAAACTTTTTATAACAATCTTGAGTTTGTCATCTCGACTTTCGCAGTGTATATCTAATCTAAGCATGTTTTCTAATACACTAACAGACAATGACATCTACAAATCCCTGGATGAAATTTCAAACAAAAAAGAACGAAAGATGTAGTGATAAGAGTAGACTTTTGCTTGTGGAGCGACAGTAAAATATGAAATTCGCGTTCAAGTTGATAATCCGAAGAGCGTGTGGTTGTTCGAAAAGTGAAAATTTGTCAGCAGATCCCGAGACTGATTGTCTCAGGGATTCGTGTCTAGCGAGTATTATTGGGCGATTAATTATGGAGGCGAGGGAAGAACCGTCGAGCCTCTGGAATCGGCAAAACTCATTGTCGTCAAGTCCCACGCGATCCACGTGCGGTTGCACGTGCGCACACGCACAAGCGTTTGTGCGTGCAACGGATGAGTGCGTGTGCTAATGACAGGCTTGGAAACACCGGTCTGGCGCCAGCGGAAAGCCTTGGGCACTCGTCATTGAAGGATCTCCGCTAACCTCATCAGTTCTCGCCTTCCGGTCTGGTACGTTAACCCTTCGCAGCCCGATTCGGGCCTGTCGTTTGCTACTTAGTTGTTATAATTAAATCAGCCGGTATCGTTATTTTCCCACGAACCAGTTCGCCAAGAAAGGGAAAACGTGAACTTGTTCACCAAGTTCAGCAGGTTACGTTACACCGAGATACACATTAGAGAGCAACTTCAGGAAGGAAGATTTTTTGGGAATACAAAGTGGTTCTTGGGTTAGAATTTTGATTAGATTCAATTTCCTTTGTCTCCGGCTGTTTCATGGTAAGAATCTTTTATAACGAGAATAGAGATCCTCTCAAAGACTTGTCGTATACTTCTGATCAGTATCATCGGCTATTTTTTTGGTTTTCGATCAGGAGTCGTGATCTGGCAGAATCGGTAAAAATGTTTAATGAACCTGTCTTCGGACTCAAAGTTGAAGATGAAATCAGACTGGATTGAGTACCATTGAGGGTTAAGCGAACCTATTCAGACCAATGCAAACACAACTCATGGTATTTAGATGGCAATTTTTTCGTGGCTTTTTTCTAGCTTGAACAGCAAAAATGGTTTTCTCCCAGTCCCGATCTGGTCTCCGTCCTATCTGGCGCTCTCGCGACGTGCAAAAATTACATCGCGATCAACTTTCAATGCAGCGACGCGCGCACGCGCGCACAGCTAAATGTCAGGTCGTGACTTTCATGCGGTCTACCACCTGCCATAGGATCGGTAAGTGCGTTGTTATTAATGGCATCCCGATCAGATCGCATCCGGAATAGGCGTAGTGTGGGTTTAGCGAGTTTGTCGGCATACCACTTTTTCCACGGCACAATCTTTGGCTTGCCAGTCCGACAATCAGCTACTTCAGACGATCACTTACATAATGAGCATCGTATTTGAATAATACGAATGCACGCGAACCAGTCGTACACAACTCTTATGCAACGCTCGTATACACATGAACGGCGCGGCATTAGTGCTGCGAAAAATCGATTCACTCGGTAAATTATCACAGTCGATAATTGCCGAATTCGATCGCGAGCAAGTCACTTGATCGCGTCCGTCGGTCGCGTGATTGACGTTTTAATTGACCGCACGGGCGATTAATTGTGCCAATTACTTCGCCGAGTAAATATGACGTCAACACGAGGTATTCATCATTGCGCAACTAGCGCGAAATATATAGTTTACATTAAATCGGCGCTAACTCGGCAGCGCATCGCCTCTGAGCAATCGGCCCATTAATAGCGCGTGACGCACGCAATATTCAATATTCATGGCATAGCGATAAAACGCTCTCGCGCGGGATAACAGCTTGTCTTGGGTGCGCGTGTTTTCGATAACGTAAATTCGGTCCAAACATTTTAACGACGACCGGCAGTAAAAATCTGCGCCGAAATAACTCTTTGCGAGTTGTGTCATAACATTTTGCACTTTATGGCGAATGCTAATTTCAGAAATCTGAAGCAACAAAGAGTCGATCGACGTGTTCCCCTTATGATTGTCGGAAACGCTCGCGTGGTCGCTAAATTGTATGCGGACTCGGTATACCCACGCTTATCAATCCTACCAACGAGGTTACGTGGGCTATGCGAAAAATGAGACGTCTCGCGTGTTCCTTTTTGTTTAGATTCCGCGCCGATGTTTAAATCATCCACCGAACAAATAAACGGAAAATGTCTTAAATCTAACAGCATAATACACGTTGCATAACAATCGACGCGATTCAGAATGCTGGAGGAATGATTGAATTTCAATTAAAAATCTTCTAGCACTACAAAACCACAAAGAAATCTTGACTTTGAATCAGCCGTGGAGATGAAACTGCACGTGATCATGATTCAAGTGACAAGCTCGTTTTCCACCTTTTGGAGCGCCGATTAGGAAAGTTCGGTTTCTTTTTATGATATCTCAAAAGTGGCACTATAATTTGCATTACAAAAATTGGTTTTATTGCCAATAAAATATGTATTATTCATAATTTAATTGACTTTAACTCGTTGAATATACATCATACAGATAGAAAAAGAAACTTTTCAAATGTATCAGTTTTTATACAAAAATGAATATTATTTTTTCTAAAAATTTAACCAACATTTATATTCAATTGCAAAAATAATTCGGTGTTTCATTGTTAACTGTTGATATAGAAATGTTTTCTTACTCTAAGCAAGTTCATAAAAGTGTGGAAAATGATATGTTTGTCTGGAATCGTGATATCACTTCCTTGTCTAATTAAATGAGACACAATAAAATATCAGCACTTTGACTGCGAGGATTCATAATTAGACTTTCTATAGATTTTTTGAGCAAGTCGTAAACATAAATGTATTTTTTTGTATTAGTATAATAGTTTTCCGCGTCGGAAAAAGACTTGATTCTAATACGCGCAATATTCATTTTTAATGTTTAACCATAAAAAGCAGCCAATCATAAACTCAATCTGATCCATTAACCGTTAACCATAAACGAGTAACTATAAACTAAGCCTGATGAAGAATGATCCATTAACCATTATCCGTGAACTATAACAAATATGTGTACATCGCGCCTGTACGTAAATGCGCAAGTCAATCGCGAGAGAAGAGAGGTCGGCCAAGAGGTCGTTTCGTAAATTGGTCGCTTGAGTGTTACCGTTGATCTATGGCTCTACCTGCGATGCTTATGAAATAGTATCAAACTCTCCAACCAGTAATGTCATCAAATGTATCATTCTCATAGTATAATTATAGTTATCATCCTCCGTCAAAAAACTATAGTTAATGAAATCTACATATTTTCAAAATTTCGTACGATACCAACAAATTTTTCAAATGGTCTATATAATATTTATATTAATCCATCTAGCATTGAAGAATTTCAAAGTAGAAACGGTTGAATCTTCAAAGATGAAATTTTGACTAAAAAAACGATGTTAAAATGATGTATTTATTAGGAAAGCCTTAATTATTCATACTTTGAAACTTCAAATTTTAATTCTTTGTATTAGAAAATAATCTTCGTAATAACTTTTGAATAATACTTTATGTTTATACAAAATTATTTTCC
>JABFQD010000766.1:0-22494 GCA_022817045.1 Psix sp. ZL-2020 | reverse complement strand
CACACGGCCGATTAGTTTGCAAAAATATTTTGTCGTTGATAATCATTCAAAAGAGTTATTTCTCAAAACTTTATTTAATTCGAAAACGAAATGTTTCATTTTTTTGTCTTTGGAATAAAATATACATTGTTTATAAATCAAATTAGAATTCTTGCTTTTTTTATCCAACTTTAATCCTCTCAGTATTTTTGTTACGTATTTTCTTGCTATATTCAGACATTTATTAATTAGTAAAATGTCCTTATATCTTTTACAGTGCTGAATACTATTCGAGTAGTGAAAGAAATTAGTTTACATTCGTAATGATGAATGCCAAGTAATAAGCAAAGTAAGTTATGCCACACCATTTCAGTTCATCACTAAATTTTACACGTTAAATGTGACATGCTATCTCATAAATAATCGTAGAAGTTGCTAGACTTTTCACTGGTTTTTGATAACTGTGCTCCAGGAAATCGCACATTTTAACTAATGTAAACAGTGGGAAAAGTTGTAACTTTAATATGTTTCTATTTTAAATACTTCTAGACTTTGCGTCCAACAGTATATATACGAAATTCTATGTCAACTATACTATATAACTGAAGCCACTCAACTTATAAATGTATAAAAATCAAGCATAAAATAATTGTTTTTAACATGCAATTATTAATGTATGATGTACAAAAATTTGTATAAACTTATATACATTGAAATAAAGATTTTTTTACATTTACATTTTTTTGTATTTACTCAAAATTAAATTTTTAGCGCGAAAATTAGAATTAAATTTTTGGCATATTGAAAATAAAGATATTAACAGAATTATAACATTTTAAAAAACGAATAATTTTTTGACTAGATTGTTTTTAATGTTTATTAAATTTCTTGATACGATATTAAAATGTGAATGATGTATGAAATGTTGTTTGTCTAAAACCTTACACTTGTGCTCGAATGGTATTTTAATTCAATTAATAGTGGCTTATTTGGATAAAGCGAGAATAAAAACTTTTTGTCCAAGTGGAGATCTGTTAAAATGACCTATTTTTAAATTGAACTCTTATTAAATGATAACAATTTGAAGCTAATAAAGCTTGAAAGTTGATCATTGAATGTCAGTCAACTGTCCGTTATTTAACGCGCACTTGATTTTAAAGTAGATATTGAGTAAACATTTCTTAACTATTCGTCAACTATTGATGCAGTTTTCACGTATTTTTACAACAAAGTTAATCAGTCAATTTTTGTTATTATTACTTGTTGAATGTTTTCATAATTGTACAATATACATTGCGGCAAATTATAATTATATTTCATACTTTGAGCCATATAACGATTACATTTTATTATTTTGCATGCCTGAACTTGAAATGTGTTAAAAAATTGTTGTTCAATTATTTCATAATTTCATTGAAATTTCCATTTACGGATTAAAGAAGTTTGAAATGAAGTTTACTATCATTCAGGCTTCTCTAAGTAACTGTTATTCAATCGAGTAGAAAAGTATTTTTAAAACTATTTTTTATTTTTCGGTAAAAACATTTTCATTTTAAGGTTAACTCTTTTAAATAATTTATTATTTTAAAATGTGAAACTTCTTACGTGTTTATATTTTAACAGCTCGATAGAAATCTGTTGGAAAATATATATAATCATATAAAATCGATCTAAATTCGCATAAATTTTTATTTGAGTTTTTTATTTCATAACATCATACATGAGATAAACTTTATTCGAAATATGATACTGCACTAAATTGATCAAGAAATATACTTTGCGCTTGAAATATTTGAGAAACTTATATTTTGTTCCTATTGATATATCGTTTTGAAATTAACACCGCCTTAATATATTTTTGGCATTCGACAGAGTTTTTTTTATTCTTATTTAATTTCAATATTTTTTCGTGTCTTAAATTTTTACGAAAGTTTCAACATTTCTCCTAACATCTGTGGAACCTTTTTACAAACTCTTAAGAAATGTTGAAGCTTTAAGACAAATCTTTTTGTTTAACTTCTAACCCACAGTATTTCAGTCGAATTGAAATCAAAAGTATTAAAAAACTATGACATTTAATTTTTCTTTGTTTGTATAATGTTCGAACCTATTTTTTCAAGTTCCATAAAAAAAAAGGGGGGGAACAAGGTTGTTAATAAAATTCGATGACTTATTAAAAATGCTAAACAAAGTAGCAATAACATTTAAATAATAAAAATTATCATAAAAAACCCTTTTTTATTTGATCGTCTTAAATATATTGATTCATAGTCTTTTTATTATTTTACTATTAAAATAAGAAAATAACTATGAATTCATTTTATTTAGATGTATTTTTTTGAAATTATTATGCAATTATTTTTGTCTCATTTATGTGTTTTTTAAATATTTGTAGAATCATTGAATTCACTAGAATAAATAAACTTTATTATTTTCATTCTGAATAAGAATCTTCGAAAATCGAAAAAGGAGATAGCTCACCTCCCCTCCAGAGCTAACCCAGTCACCGAGACCACCTCGACCAACCAGTCTCTTTCTGAACTGACTCGTGTATCCAGAGTCCCCTTGTGCCGCCTTTTGCGCTGCTGCCAACCTGTAAATAAAATAAGTTCTAAATGAAATTGACAAATTACATTGACCTTATTATTTTTATTGCCAACTGAAATATTGACAATTTATGTTTTATTATCAAAAACTAACAGACGGAAATTGTTTGACTAATTGCTGAGTTTTAAAAGTTACCGGAAATCTATGTGTATGTATAATATATATAAGTTCTCAGCAACAGAAAATTTATTTTGATGAAATATTTATGAGACGTGCGAGTCATTTATACCTAAAAAAAAGTAAAAACGAATTCTGAGATTGCACAAAAGTCGTAAACAGAGACGTAATTAAACAATTTTGATTTGAAAAAAGTCGGTGATATTTTTACCTGTAAGAACCAAAATTATTATCAATGGAGGTAATAAACCGTTTGACATAGCTTGGATTTAATATGAGGTTTTATATGAGTATAAATGTGAAAACTTTTTTAATAAAATTAAATCACCTCGCAGCATATTGATCTGAAAAAAGTTGTAGGCCAATAGATGGTAAGAGAAAGTCAATATTCCGGTCAAATATAGGGGAATACATTCAACCGAATAGTAAAAAAGCAATGGAGATAAACGAGGGTTAACTATATCCGTTAATAATGTTTTTTGAGAATCTTACTGGAAGTAGGAATTAATCTTAGATGATAAATCAATTCTATTTCTATTAAGATTGAACGGATTTCGTTAGAAAATGAGCGGTAACTGATGGACTTGCATTACTGCTAATTAAGTGGATCTTAGCCTGGAATTCTTTCCTGATAAAAATTCGCATTTTCTTTTTGTGATAAAATTACATCTTCGAATTACTCTTAATAAATCCATCTGAGCAAAAATGAATCTCACATTTTCGCGTTGCTCTAAAACATTACCCGATTTATTAGGAACCTGACTAAGCAAAACTATGAATGGTGCACGGTTTAAGGTTCTACTTAGAGTGCTAAGTAGATACTCTACTTTCAATATGATACTTTGTTTTGATTTCTTTATTGATGCATTGATACTTTATGTCTGCAATTCAAGGCGTTGATCTACAAAGGAATATTTTTATAGATTTATTGTAAATGTATAAAAAAATGTTTTTATGGTCAAAATAATTATCACGTGAATTTTGCACCCTGTAGTTTATGAGATAAGTGAATTTGAATTTATGAATTTCATTAATTTCCATTTTCCAAATTGATACGTAAATTAGAGCAGCACCACCAATGCAAACACTGCTGGGTGCTTTTTTAAAATGACGTCGATGACATGTGTTTGGTAATGCTATTATAACTTACTGTTACAATGAAAACTCATAAATTTGAATTAACCTATGTCGTTCACTACATAAAAAATAACAATTTCTTTGTTATTATTCTAACCATAAAACCGTTTTCTTTTAATTTCAATCGAATCTTTATATATATCAAGCTCGGGGATTCTACTTTAGTAGGTCCATTATTTTTAATAATCATCTGAACACAATATTACAATTTTTTAATCAAAAAGTTATGTTGATATTACAGAATATATTTCGGTTTTATTCGTACTTTATATAAAAATTGTTTCTTCGTTTAAGCAGTAAATTTTATAATGAATACGTCAAAATCTCTTTGATGATTAAATAAAAATTATGAATATCAAATATAAAGTTCATATATAAATGCAGTATTTAAAAAAAATAAATTTTGAATACATACAATTTGTAATTATTTATTTCAATATATCAGAAATAAAATCATTGTTTATGTTATTTCTCGGGTAATGAAATTTTAACAATAGACTTTCCTATTACTATAATCACGAAGATAATGTTTTTCATTATACGGAAACTTTTTGATGTAATTATATGTTTAGAAAAATGATTACAATACATTAAAATATTGAATATTGAGTTTTTAACAGGTTTTTAAGCAATTTTTGTGATAACTAAAATGTAAATAAGAATTCTTTAAAACAGTGTTTGACATTTGCGAGGCAATTTAATAGACTAAAAACGGGTGGGACAATGCGATTGAAGATACTTAGTCAGCAGCAAGGCTAATATTGATCTTGAGAGGCTGAGTTATAGATATCATGTCAATTAATGACAAGCGTAGAACTGTCTCGACACTGTACATGATCCATCAAAGTAACTGACAATCAGACATCTCACACATGATTTACATGCTACCCCTTGAACTTTTTAATGATCCCAATATTTATTAAAATTTATTCACCATTTTAGCAGGTCTTTTACATTTCGCATTTTTATGATAACTTTTTTGAAGATTAAAATTTATTTTACTTTTATTTACAATTTATTTTACTATTATACAACACACTTTGTCCAAATACAATCTCAGGTTTTCAATTAATAATATATAAATGTATATGCATTTGTATGTAAATATTTATTTGAAGCGAAATTTATCATAATAATAATAAATGGCAGTTTGAAATTATTATTTATTTCAACTTTTCATGAAAAAGGTATAATAATATAAATAAGGGCGTAAATGTAACAAACGCTAAGAAGGTGATATATCTTGTTATCCATTCAAGAAATATCTTCCAGGTTTTTTCAGCATTGTGAAAACTATATCTGAACTTCGTGCTTTCAAGTACAAATTGATTAAGAAGTACTTCCGACGTTTGGCCTTGAAAATGATGATTTGATGAATGGTTCAATAAAAATTATCAGAGTTACGATACTCGGAATTTAGTCCATTGACGTAGTCTACTTTATTAAACTATACATACAAGCTAACGTAGTTAATAATGTATATTAGATCACATGTTATAAGTCACAATTTTTGATATTTTAATATGCTTAGAAAAAGACTAGTATTACAATAACTATGAAAATTTGTTAATATATAATATTATTGAACAATTGTTTTTATGGCAAATTTAATGTAAACATTTTTGAAATTAATTATGTGTTATTTTTGTGTGAAATTTGTATAGTATCAAATTAAAAGATCTATTGTATTAGTTTCTAATGGCTTATGTTTTAAAACGTTTGCGTTACAGACAGAAAGAAATCAAATCAAACACTATCTGTATAAAGTGATTAATGGAGTATTATTTTGTAATCAAACAATCATTAAGAAATTATAAATTTGTCCAGTAGTTTGAATGAATCACTTTTTATACAACTTTAACAGTGTTCTTGAAAGAATCCACTGCTAATTTTTGTTCGTTGCGCGTGCATGTTAAACACAAATTTAACCCTTCCGAAGAGGGAATAAAACAAGTTTTTCGTTACACATGAACATAAACAGCGTTTTTATTCCCTGTTTCCAGGGAGAGAAAAAGTTCCCTCGGGAATAAGAACGTGTTTCTTTCCCGGAAAACGAAATAAAAACACAGGTTATGTACCCTTGTCACGAAAAATATCTTATGTAACACGGGAGATAATAAGCAATTTATCCCACGAGTGAAAATGGCAGAATTTGGCATAACCTCGGGCTGCTTTCTGTTATTTCTTGTTCAGACATTTTGCCCTCGAAAAATCGCTTGTTTCTTTCCCTTGTTGCAAAATATACTGTTTATTTTCTCAGAAGTAAATACATTATCTTGGAAGTGGAATACGTATTTCACTCCCGTACAGGAGTGAAACCCTGTTTGAGCTCTTTTTTTTCAGGATAAAGTCTGTATTTTTACTTCAAATTGTAACAAAAATTACATCTGCACCATGAGAACAAATAATGTTTTTCTTTTTAGGGTAAAGTGACATTCTCAACCTTACCTCGAGCTATCTTTATTAACCCTTAATCACGTCGCAGGGTACACTAGTCCCCGCGGAATAAAAGCTTATTTTTTCCCTTGATGTAGAATAATCAATTATGCTGTAAGGTTGGGTAATTAAAGCTAATATTCACACACACACACATGTATGTGTCATCAATTATTAACATTTTAATATATGAAAAAAAATGTCTAATGGTTGATTAAATTTATATCTCTCAAAAGTGGCCATTCCTTATAATTTATCTCTATGGTTAAAAAAAATTGTTACAATCTTTTATTAATTTTGAATACGTATGAGAGCAGAATATTCGATTTCCTTAGATGATTTCAGATTAAAGTTCAAGACAGTATGAAAATTGTAGAATCCTGTATTTCAAATGTCATCATTTTCATTGATTATTTGTTGATGAAATGTTTATATCCTTTCTAGTATAAATAGGCAGTAGATATGTGTAGAAGTAAATAAATCTGCAAATCTAAGGAGACCAATATAGGTTTAATAAAGGACTTCACATTGGACTAAACAGGGGTGTGATGCCATGTCTATAAAAGGTAAATATTAAGCTTAAGGAATCAGCATTATTAGATCTCAATTAATCTTACTATAACTTTGATAGTAAATATTTCGCGACAGTGCTTATGCTTAATTAAACTATTAAACAAGATAAAATGTATAAAATGTACAAAAACCATTAAAACATACAACAAAGTTCGTTAAAACATTAAATATTGCAAAAATATTAGTGATTTTTCAATCTTTTTTTCAATATTTTAGTTCGAATTTTTCGTGTATCTCTTACGCAATCAAAATTTTGGGAACTTTTATTAATAGTTCGCATTTAATAGAATTTTTTCGCATTTCTTTTCGATTATTTATTTCCATCTTCATTTCTAATATAATAAGATTATTTCTAATTTTTAAGTTTTAAGTAATATAGGTTTTTTCTTAAATGATTACATATTTTCAATTATATTAATTTAAACTTAGATTCAGAAGAAATACAAATAATATTAATATTTTCTCTTATATGGTGTCTCTATGTTAACATGGAATTAATTTTTATATTTGTAAGTTAACTTTGACCTCAGTTGAAATTTTAATTTTTTTAGTTTTTAAATGAAATGTTAAAAATTAATTTTTTGTATTTATCAGGTTTATAATGTGATGTACAATTTTTATTACTTTGACACACTGAACTCAAAAACATAATTTAAAATTGTGTTTACGTATTATAAAAAAATATTTATTATAATCATTACTTTCATTATATTGTCTTAATTGCACAAGAAATAGATATGTTTCAATCCAATCTATTAATTTGCGAGATAATACATGCATATGATATGTAACATTACTTCAGTTTGGTAATACAAGCTCATGCTTCGTGTTAAGAAATACTTTAATACGAGCACTATTATTAAGTTAATCGAACATGTTAAATTCATCATTTTCAAACGTCAACGTCTTCCACAATACCCAGGGATAATTAGGAAACTGATAATTACGTCACTTTAAATTATTCAATTTTATAAATAATAATTGATCGACAAGTTTGACTAACTAATTAGTAACACAAAAAATAATCGGTTAAAAAGAATCAGGTAATCTGCGACAAATGATGTCCAATTTTTGTTGACTTATATTAACATAACTATTAACATACTAAACAAAATTCAATAATAATTTGAAATGATAAATATATACAAAGTTATTCAACTGTGTTTAACGTTGAAATTGCGAAAACATCCCTTAACTCAAGGTGATTAAAATACACTAAATAATGTGTATTGTTCAATTAATCTCACCAAACTAAGTAGCTTCTTATAAATCTAAGTCAAACAAATTCACTATATCATTCAAAAGTACATCGCAAAATATTTTTTTCAGGCTAAATATTTATGTTTATCTTGATCGTAACAAACAATTATTACAGTAAAATTTGTCGGGGCAAACAAATAAATTTTGTCAAATTAACAGATTTCCATTTGCTGAATCAACAAAATTATGAATTTCGATACATCCAGTAATTATTCATTTATTTTTTATATCATTTTTCTAAAACTCCAAGAGTATTTTTATTTATAGATTACTATTTTGTAAAATGTAATAAAGTTCTACGTAATTTACATTTATTTTTTATCTAGGAATTTCAATTATTATTTTTGCATGCCGAAATTTCGCTTGTTTAAAATGGTTGAACAAACGAAATATTGATAGAAGAATTTTTTGGATAGAAATATTCTTGCATGCAAATTGCATTCCATAGTTCTCATCAAAATGTAAAATAGATTCAATGAAAAACGCCCTAGTATATTGAAAACAACTTTACTCTAAAACTTTAAAGCTTGGACATCTTCTTAACAGGACCATTTTCTGACCATAGATAATACAGTTGACTTTTGAAAATTCGAGAACAAATTTTATGAATTATAATTATAAGTTATTAAATCAAGTCGTTTTATTATAAATGAAAAAGAAGGATAGTAAAATAGCACGCTTAAATGAAAGAAACTTATTTCACTGTGAAATTTTAAATTTAAATCTTTAAATTTTGCAAAATTTTCATTTCTTAAGATACTTTCTTATGCAGTAAATTATCTATACAAGATAATGCATTGAATTTCATTTATAGTAATAATATGTATTATTTTTTAAAGTACATCTCTTAATTTCCGTGGAGTCGAATAAATACAATTCTCTAACTTACTAAATTCACTGTATTAAAACCAGAATCTTTATAGTTCGTTTAAGCATTATCCTTCAATTATTGATCACAGTATTTAAATTTTTTCTATTTTTAGAAAAAAAACGCGCTGTTTAAGTTGCATACTATACTATTTTAGTGAGATATTTATGCTACAAATCATCTTTAAAATCGATTGTATGTAATAAAAATATATTGTGAAAAACAGGTTGGCCTGAAAGTATCAATATCATTTTGAATGGCGGCATATAAAATAGACGCTGTCAGTGATTTTGTTATCACCGAATCGAATTTCTTGCTTTGAAAATTATTGTTTGTGAGAAAATATTTAAATATATAAACTGCAAAACTTATGAATACAAAACGTTTTTCTCCAAATAACACCGTGTAACTTACTAATTACAGTAATTCTGTAACAAACTCATAACAAATTTGTAACATTTCTATACTTATATTTCATATTAAATTATTGCTTTTCGTGATCGTATTTCTGCAACTATTATTACTCTACTTTATGTAATTCTTCAAAAACTACTCATTAATCTTAAGAAATTATAAATATAAAATAAAGTTACAAATCCTACTTATAAGTATCAAATAAATATTCGATTATTAAGGTAACAGCCTGTCAAACGTTTATTTTCAAGGCTTCAATGAGGATTTTGTGTCAAAATAATTTTGAATTACAGATGCTAAGCCATTTTAATTCGTTACTCTTTTAGTCAGTTGTTTATTACTTTAAGAATCATGTGGTCGATTGCATGAGCTGTGTAATCATTTCAGTTTTATAAAATAAAGCTTAATGTTTGATGTTCAAAAAGCACGAAACAGAATGTGTATGAAAACCACGAAGTGGGTTGTGAATTTTAATGATATTGGATAGGAAAGATATTCATTTAGCTACTGAAAGATGTATATTTAATTCAGAAAAATATTCATATATGTTATAGGTTATTTTGATATTATAAAGAATATAAATTAACATTTGTTTATTGATGTAAAATAAACTAATTTACTTAACCTATTTAATAAATATGTATAATCGGTTCATAATGACTTGTTTACTCGGGTAGATGGAAGAAACTTTTGACCAAAACTTAATACCCGCTTATTTTTATTGATACAAATTTTCTTAGGTTAAACATAATTTTTAATAAACTCGAATAATACCAGAATAATCAATGTGTTTAACTAAATTTGTAAATATTTCTACCGTACTTGAATACAGTGCTTCGCAATTTCGTATATTTTTATTACGAAAACGAATTAATAACCGCGTAAAAATAATTATTACTGCAATTAATACTTACGATAAAAGTTTACCGGATGTACAATATACATTCTAATGTACGATAAAATGTTAAAATTGAATTTATTGTTGTAACGATGTAAACAGGCCGATGAAAACTATACTGTAATTATAATTATGATATTTACTTCCAATTCGTTACTAAATAAAAGAAAAAAAATCTTAAGAATAATTTACATTTTATTTTCAATGTATTTTAAAAAAGTGTTTGAGAATTAGTTTCAACGTGTATCATTTGAACGTTACAAAAACATGGTAAATCACAAAATATAAGCAATCTGCAAATCTGATTTTTTATAGTAAGAGAGATTATGTGGAATGGAAATTTCGCATAACAAATATATGGAAATAATTTTTTTAAATAATTATTCTTTTAAGTATAATTTAATGTCTTTTTAAATGTTAAGTTTTTAGTATTCAATATGCATGAACTGTAAAAAATCTGAAAATTTGCAAAAACTATATATATGCGATTGAAATGTTTTTTTTAATGATATTCTAGTATGATTTTGAGTTTCTAGCTTCTTTTGTTTATTTTTAAATTATTCTAAATAGTGTATAAATAATAATTTGAAACCTAAACAAATTTTATATCATAAAAACATGTTCCATTTTCACTACTTTCAATGAAATATTCTTCGTAAAGAATTGAAGCAATCTCTATCTAGTAATAAAATTCTAATTATTATTTAAGATATTTCATATCGATACTGGACTTTAATTTAGCATAAAGTATTAAAACTTGAAAAACATAAATAATTTAAAATATAAGATGAAAATGAAAAAAGTTGAAAAAGTCAAGATAAAATAAATGAGAAAATCATAAAAAAATTCTGTTCGGTTAGTTTATAGTTCATTATAAATATAACAGTATATATAGTCTGATTTTGCGATGAAATTATTACATCTCTCAGTCTATTAAATATTTTCTCCTTGCGATGAAAATTTTATTTCGTTGTTTAATACTTATGTATATATAGCCATACGTTTAAAACAGAAAAAATATAGACAAATGAGAAAACCTCCAGTTTGGATTGCTATAAGTTTTTCTAACTAATATAGTCAAATTATAATAACGCTGTTTAAAGCGATACTTGTGATATTAATTCAAAGATAATAAATCATATCAAACTGAATCAATGATATCAATTAAGATATAGTTTCTCTTGCTAACTATTACTCGTTATTAAAAATATATTCTATGTTTCAAATTACTAATAGTAAGCTAAATCAGAAAAATTTCCACTCGTGTTAATTTATAAATCAATATTTACATAAAACAGTGTTTCCATTGTAACTTTGATCATTCAAATATGATAGTAACAGAAGGTTATGAGTCGTTTTATTCATTTGACAATATCTCCTCTTTGATACTCCGATAATCCCAAAAACGTTTGTTCCAATATTTTGTTTTCAAAAAATCGTCAATTTTTAAGTCATCAAAGGTGTTATTTCCACCTGGATCTCTTAAATTCCTCCCAAACGTACTCAAAAACTAACTAAGAAAAAAAGGATTTCACTTTGAATTGAAATGTTTAAAAAATTTTTTAGCTAAGCTACAAAAAATGATTTTTTTAATTATATAATACAAATTGAAGGTTGACTTAGTTGACTCGAAATTTTAATTTTGTCTCCTCTGTTACGTCATGTTATCCAAGTCAATGATACAAAAGCGCACTGCTTCACGTTTCCAACTATGTATCCAGGGATGTCGTGACGTCACTTCAGTTTCATCTTGCTGCATGACGTCACAACTAACGACTACAATGTTCTCTCTGCGTGGTAGCTCAGCTTGCGCACTAAGAACTGTAGTATGGGTGGGTGCGTGGCAAAACGAATAAGATAATTTTAATTCCCGTTTCGATTCAACCAATTTTCTAATTTTATTAAAATGTCAATTCTGAGGAAAGGTTTTTATTTGTTAATAATACATTCGTGCCACAGTTTAGCAAAATTTATTTCAATGAAAGTTGTTATTTTTACACGGAGCAAAATGATTCTGTAATATTTAGAAGAAAATTTTATATTCACACTACACAATTTTAAATAGTTAATATTAAATTATCGATTCAATTATTTCAATAATGTATATTTCTAAAATCACATCATAAAATGTCACTAGATAAAAACTAGACAAAAATATTTTTGTTATGAATTGGTTATATTTATTATTATGAAACAAAATTGTAATTATTGGATGATTTTTTATGCGTTAGATTTTAATGAATACTAAGAAAGTAAATTTAAACCTTCTGTGATCCATTCGAAATAATCGGATGAAGAGCTAACAAAAAAAATATCACATTCTAACAGCTGCAATTGAAATTTACAGTGTCAAATCAATGATTTGTTGAGACGGAAAGCTGTTACTACTTTCCAGCTCAATGATTTCACTTGGAATCATAACTTCTCCGAGCTTTCCAATCGATAAAAAACAGAATTATTGTAATGATTATCTATTAGTACGAAAAGTTATCTGAATAAAATTTATACATTCTTTATATTTTTGTTTTATTTCAGTAATGCTTGCATACAATTTTTAGTACTGTAAAAGAAAATGTTTATTTCTTCCATTGCATTCAAAATAATAATTATATATCGTAGTTAAACCTCTTATATCTGATATAAAAGAAACAGTTAATATTCTTTTTCACTTATCCATATATTTTGGTACAAAATAATGCTTACAAATTTGAATTGACATCGGAATTTTATGCGTATTCAGAACGTATTAAAATTGATTAGATATTATGATAAAACCTTTCGACTTACCGATACAAAATGAAATTTGATTTATAGATTTTATGCTCAAAATTTCACTTCAAAAACTGTGTTATTTTCAGCTATCAGTTTCTAACAAATGAATCCAATTCATTGTTTTGTTCGCATTTGAACCAAATGACAAAAACTAAATAAAGTGTCTGCAATTACTCTACAAGTACAAGAATGAATTTTCTTATTCTTTTTGCATGGAAAGAAAATACGACAAGAAATCAAATTTGTTTATGCTGTGTAGTCAATACCAATGAAAATCTTTGATTAATAATTGAAAAATGTTACTTCAATTTAAAACATTATAATCGAACACACTGAAATATACATATATGTACAAATCAGAAATGATATTTCACATAGATAATATCGTAGCTAATTAAAATTGAGCGAAAATAAAAAGAATTATTTCCTTGAAGTAATATACGAATATAATTTTTTTCCAATAAATGTTTAAATATTAAAATGTTTCATAACGTTTCAATAAAAATTATATCTCATAAAATGTACTCGATTGAATCGATAAAATAAATGTGTATACAAAAAACTATAATATTGTCAGCTTAATTTAGGAAATTCGAGTACATAACATTTTATTCATTTTATAAATAAATGTTATTTATATTGTTCCAGTTTAGACAGTTATGTATATATCCATGTGCAAAAACTATCTTCTTGAAAGTATTTATTAATGGGTCCTACGAGCCCATGGCAGGACGAGTTTTTTTTATGGTTATCGTAATTTTTTTATAAAGTGAAAACGATTGAACGTGGCAACGTGTCAAACCTAAAATCCGCGCTCGTTTGAGTTTGTAGAACCTGTTTATTTCGATTTAACATTTGTATAACGACAACACAAACATACAACGTTTCCGTATATCCACACATTATTATACATTGTACAATCCTGTGCTCTGATTGGTCAAATTGCATTTGCGGCCACTTCTTTATGATTTAAATATAAATACAACATGCAATTTAGAACAAATTTAGCCGAATAATCAATATCCATATTATCGTTATAATCTTGGGTAAAGAGTATAAAAAATTGGTTAAAAATGTAATCTATATTTTCATGGATGGGTTTCTCTACGTGTTAACTGTTTTCGTGGAATGAATAGATGAAAAGAGGTTACCTAATTTTAAAGATATGAATTACGTTCGTTCATCGAAGATTGTAAGCACAAAAATAATAAAAAATGTATAGAGAAATTACACTGTATTTTGCACAAGCTGTGTAAAATATAGAAAGTGTTAGCTTGTATTTTTTCTATATACATGGAATATTACTGTTTTTATATTACTCAAAAACGATTTACTTACATTACGTCAATTTTACATTACGTTCTTAATAATTAAAAGAGTTGTGTAATATTGACTATCTTATCGTAATTATTTTATGCGTGTTAATTTTACATTCGGGACATTATAATACGAGTTTCGTTATCCCATGATAACTAGACACTTCAAAATATTTCCATAATCATAATAAAAAAATATCCATGATATAAAGTGACAGATCAATCGCTCAGGAGTTAAATTTTAGATACTACTTTGAAAATATAACTATAGTATAACCATTAACTCTACAATCTCTACAGAGTTTATAATTCATAACTTTTTAGTATTTAATCATTCTATTTTGAATTATGTAGATGTATACTATACTATGTATGTGTTACAGTTTAATATTCAGATGATAAATTAATTGCAGCTACATAATTCCACGTTGTGTCTACATTACAGAAGTTAAAACCCTGATTCTGATATATTTATATTATATTTTTACAATCTTTACACAAGTAAAAATTGCATAAATTTATGTTCCCTTTATTTTGATACATATTTATTTTCTATGACTAGAAAAAAATGATAATTTTACCAAGAAAAAAGTAAATTGTTCCACATTGATAAATATAAGATCATCTTACAGATATTGCTAACAACAATATCTTTGTATTCTCGTTTATAATTTGATTTGAAAAAAATTGCCGAAAAAAAATTATTTTTCAATTCGAGGTTTTCGTTTATTTATTTATTTTTTGAAATACAACAAATGCGTAAATTCGAATCATTCAAGAGTCGAGTAAAACTGCGTCTATAATGCGCCTTCATTTTACATTTAAATTAATAAAATGGAGTATGTCCGCATTTGTGCAAGTGTAGACGAATGTGCATGTTGAGTAGGTATGTAGGCTTTTGCAGTTGTGAGCGACTGTATAAGTGTTAAGAGCGTTAGAAAAGAGGCCGCCGTGTCCAGACAGTGCAAGCAGTTTCGCGTGTTCTTACATGCGCTACTCGGGCTACGCACGCAATTCTAAAGAACTAGCGTCAACGAGTTTTTTCATAATCAACAACAAGAACTTAAAGAGAAATAAAAAATACAACCCAGTCTCTTTATTTGTCTCTTTCATCTTTATCCGGTAGCTTGTTGAAATTGTCTACATTGAGAAAAATAAAAAATTATCAACTGTTTTAGAAGTACTGTCTCATTTGAGAATAAATGTAAAAGAATGTACGAGAGCTTAAATATTTCAATCGGTATAATCCCCTGTAGCAACGTGATAATGTTATGTAGTAGCAAATGCAGTAATGTAATCTTATATAATTATTTAAATTGCAATAAAGGAATTCGACTACGACTGAAATTCAAAAGTAAGAATTTATGTGATACATGCCATAGTAAGATGATACTTTTTCAAGTAAGCTATATGTTAACTAAAAAGCGTAAAAAGTGGAGCATTACATGCATGAAATATTACAGCATTATTATTGTCAATTAATCATAGAATGCCGCAACAAAGTTTTTTTAAAAAAGTTATAATATTTATACTTTAAGTTAATTATGGAGTTGACATGATAAATTTGATTTTAATTGTACCTGCTTAATTGGTTCATTTATCTGACCAATGTGCATTTTTTGTAGGAATTTTCAAGTCGTGAAGCAAATTTCTTGCAGTATGAAATTTGAAGAAAAAGATTCCCATCGGGATAAACAATAATCAATTTCAGAATTAAACAAGTATTGAGAGAATTAATTGAAAACTGAAGGATTGAAAGCTTATGTATGATTGTCAATAACAATATTCATTACTCTCGTCACGCCAAACACACGTAAACATTATTTTTTCTTCGATTGATCGTACGCTGCTGTATGACATCGGACTAAGAATCCTTGAACTGTTTTTACTCGTCGAACTTCTCGTTGCTAACTTTTAATATAGGAAATACGTATAACTTCGAACATTAATAAGATACGTAAAATTAGTTATCAGTAACATGAAATTTGGTTGTAAAACAATTTCAAATTTGAATCACCTAAAAAACATGAATCCATTATTCAACATTTTAATATTTAACTGATTGAATATAGTTACGACATTTTTATTTTCTTATTTAAAGATACATTTTAATACTTGAAACTGAGAAAAGCTGATAAAATTTGCCGATAACAAAGTTCAAAGTTATTCGCGGTTGTTTGCAAAGTAGTAAAACCTGATTTCTGTCAGACATTAGCGGTACACAAAGTTGGTTCTTTATTTTTTTTTTTTTTTATGTATTTTCAGATTTATTTTCCAACTTTGTTACGTTTTTAATTTTGAATTTCATTTGTATGAGGAATTTCAGAAAGCAATAGCATTCAGTAAAATTTAGAATTACAATTGAAATGAAATCGTTTAAAAACCGCTTGTTTCGATTATTTAGTAGGTGTATTAATAGTAACTGTATATTAGATAAACAGTTCTATTTATTGGAACTGTATTTTTATAGTAACATTGAAATGTTTTTTAATAAATTATATAGTTAAATATGTTGTTGGACACAAGGTAACCCATTTATAATTGTTGATAAAATGGTTTTAGCCGTGCCGCGTGTTTAAAACTAACACGTAACTTGTAATAAAGGTCACACTTGTTGCAATATTATTAGTTTGTAACACAGTGTTTGTATAATGTAAAAAGTAATTGTATATAAATATGAGCGAACAATGTCACGTTTATACGAAAATTAAGTAACTTTCATTCTAACATATCAAGTTCACGAAAGAATTGTAGATTGTAAATTAAGTATGATAAATAAATCAATATTACCACTAAACTATGAAAAATCTTTTCCATTAGTTTAACTCGTATTCACATTCAAAGATTAAACTAATCGTAATTACCACTTTCGAAATACACAGTTTCTAAAATTAAATCATCGAAGATGAGTGTCAAAGGACGAGAAGTTGGTCAATAATCTTTCGAAAACTGCCCTTACTTTTATCGATTAGATTTAAAAATGGAAGATTCAAATTATGTTATGGTCTTTAGATATTACACTGATTGCTGCTCCATCAGAAAAAAACTTATTGCATGTTATTTTATTTAAATTTTTTGAACGCTTAAACTTTCAAAACAACGATAAGAATTCACGACTTTTAAAACAGTATAATAAGCAAAGTTGTAAACAAATTTCATATGGGACAATTGCAGAAAAATCGTAATCGTAATATCGAGAAACAAAATGAACTCAGTAACCGAAATATATTGTCTATTTGAAGTTCTATCGAATTAAATTTGACCTCGTTCCATCGACGCCGTATTCGCTTATTCAGTTTTTCTTGAGAAGGAAAGCACATTTGTCTATTTTGTTATTCGGTTGCAGATCAACGATACGTAGCACAACTTTAATGAAAACCATAAATTCCTCTGTGCAAATAAATTTTTCTTGTTGATCTTCTCCATATGTTGAAACACACTAAAACAATAAAGACCGTAGTTCGGTTAGCCTTGTTGCGAATGATTTATGTGATGTAAATTTTATGCTATTACGTCATCATGAGATTACCGTTTATTTTTTCTTTTAATTACAGCTTCCGTTTACATCGACACATTCACTTTTGTTTTCAAATGTTTTTCAACCTGAATAAGACGTTTGTCGATTTTTAATCATAGTAATGAGTCATTTCTTAACAGGAAAATTCGTTAAAAAGATTATCAAAATGAAATGATAGATTTATTATTACAGAAAAGCAAATTAATTTATGATATTACGTGAAAAAGTAAAGTAATTTTACATTGTTAAATTACTTCTGAGTTTCTGCATTCATTTGAGCTTATCAACAGAGTCTCGGAAATGTCGCAGAACTCTTTGCATTTTAAAAATACAATTTGATTAATCATGCATTATTTATAGAAAATCGAAACATTCAAATGCTATGTAAAAAGGTATATTTTGCAATAATCGTTAAATTAAAAAAAAAAACGTTTCATATTTCATTTCGCAGAAATATTTCATATCATTTACGAATTCAAGTAGAATATAAATATGTTAACCAAGAAAAGTAACTTTATAAGTAAAAATGCATTAATTAAATATTTCATATCACGTGAGAATAACAGGAGGCCAATTTTCATGATTAACTTTGTTTAATAGCATTTTAGCTACATTTAATTTTTTTACACATAAAAAAAATAAACAGATATCATTTGAATTAATATGAATTATGAATATCTTGGAACGATTCAAAACTGATTAATTCAACAATTAACAATGTTCTGCTGATTCAATGCAAAAAGTCTCCCAAACTCCATAAATGATAGAATCCCCTTCAAATTTGATGACAAAGATTTCACCGTAAATGATACAATGCCATTTCTGCAGATGTATCATAACAACAGAATTGAGAAAAGTTGGCGATTCAGCGATTCAGTTTCAATAATGGTAACGCTAGAATTTATTTACATAATACACATAATTTAAAATATAGATTTCTAGATATCAGCAGTACGCTTTTGATACACAATATTTTCAAGAGACATAGGATGAACAAAAGTTGAAACTATTCTTTAACCGATGATATTAGTTTCAGTTTGTTTACACGAGATTTAGGTTTAAATTAAAATTCTTATATAATTATTTTGAGATATTTTTAAATATAACACAATAAACAAAATATTTACTACTTTTCCAATTGCTTTGAATTCGCTGTCAAATATCAATAGAAAATATAGTAAAACTTAATTTGAACCCAAAAATAAAAAGGACATATTAATATTTACTTCAAAAAAAAAATTTCAAATGATCGATATTAAAACGAAATAAAATTAGTATATATTTTTATCAAGTGCACATTTCGATATTTATTATTATAGATTCTTTTTTATACACAGTATAAGAAAACAAACATGATTTTCAAAACAATCATAAGTGAAAAATGTTGTGCTGAGTTCTACTAGTTATATGTTAAATGAAAATCAACGTAATGGGCGTAATAATGCAGGAATATCATTTTATTGTAATCAAATTATTACTAGGTTCTAAATACATCCGGGTGTGACCTCTGAATAGAAATCTGAGAACGTGGGTGAGCATCATGCTGAACTCAATAGCGATGTTGCATATGCGTCCATACGTATTAGAAACCGCTTAGGATGAGGGGCTAAAACTTAGTCATATATTCAATGAAATAGTTGCAAATTTGTTAAATGAACTAGAAGTGCTTCAATAAAGAATACAAATTGAATTATAACATTCAGTTCCTGTCAAGTTTTCTTTGAAAGTTTTCTGAATAAAAAGGTATTATTAATTGTGGAAAATGAATAAATTGCCTAATTTATTCATACATCTAGTTACTGTACCCTACATTGCATACATTAATTGAACGAAAATTTAATGGACTTATAAAATACGATATATCGTATCATAATGATAGAATAATTAGAAGCAAAAACATTGAAACACTGTTATTCCATTTAGTAATCAAGGAAGTTGAAATATGAAACGTTAGAGTTTTAGTTTTTGAATATTGCCATACAGTTGGAATTTGTGTTCGCTACAATTGTGGGACTGGAAAAAGGAAAAGTTACTTTTTGGAAAAGTTGGTAGTTTTACAAATCTAATACCGACAGCCATATTTACAAACCACCCTCGAGTAAACGATTGCAGAGCTTTTGGTAAGTGAAGCTGAATGCTCCAATTTTGTAATTGGTGTTGAATACAGAAAAGGTATCTTTTTATTCTGAATCGTTTGGACGGAAAATGAGAACGACAAAGCGCGTGATTCATTCGTTGCTATATCTCGGCCAACGAAAAATACCAAGAAACCAATCGAATGTTGAGTGTAAGCCAATAGGGCAATGGTTCAGTGAAGCACTATTGGAACAGGGAAACATGAGAGGAAAAAAGTAAAAGAGAGTGTTAATCAACTGGCAATTTCGGTGGTGCAACATTGGGCTAGCCGATTATTGGGAATCAGGTCGACGTGGTAGGATATAGTAGTAAGGTGTAATAAACGTATAGGAAGAGCATGTCTCGCACACGAGGGCAGTAAACGGCGAGACAGCAGCAGTAGCAGCAGCGGCTAGTCAGGGGTTAAACCGTGTGCGCATGTCCGTTCACGACTTACCTCTAGAGGGAGGCAGGGGCTGTCTGCGGCCATGTTCCTACATGCGTTCGAGCCTCTGCCCTGCTGGCGATCCTCGTGCGATAGCACCACCTTTGCTCGGGCCTTGCCCCCGAAACAGCATCAAATTAATGCCCAAGAACGGGCTCAAACGAGCAAGCCCGACACCACTGACACTAGTATTCGCTGCAACTTCGCGCTCATAACCAACACTGCATCCGAAACTGATAAGCCCAGAAACAACAAAGCACTCTAGACCACGACGACAGAGGCAGTCAGGGCGAGCCGATAAGCCGGCCACCAACTCGATCCGGAACCGCACACTCGCGCACTCCTTTATATCCCGCTTCCTCTCTCTCGCTCGCCCTCGCGCTCGCGCTCACCCTCGCGCTCTCGTCCTCGGTAAGCCCGTTTAACCGCTGGCCGAATATCACTCACTACCTACGCCGAGCTTCGAGCTCGTGGCCACAGCCAGACGGACGCTCGACTACGCTTCTTCGCTTTCCCTCGGCCAGTCCGGACCAAACTCGCGCACGCGTTAACCCCGACTTGCCCCATCCTTGTCATACGGCGAACATACTTTCCCTCTCGCTTGCACAACCACTACCGGTATCCCCGCGACCCTTCTGCACTGCGCACGCTTTTGCCGAGCTTATACGAAACTCAGGGCCGTCGCACAAAAAGTCAAAAAGGGAAAGTTCCCGATGAATATTTCCGCACTTCAGGCTTGCCCTCAAACAAATAGACTTAAGCTTACTAACAACCATCTCTATTCTGACTATCGCTCTTTTCTACCTTTGCACAAGTCTGCTGTGCTTTGAATAAGCCAAATGTAACCTTTTTTTTATCACAATGTGAAACTACCAAAATGGCGAAGAAATTGTTAGAAACTATTAAATCATAAAATAAACCTTTATGAGACAGCTTGTAACACTTTTAATGATCAACATGTAAATGTTTGTTGATATCCCAGATAAGTATGTATACGAATAGAAGACAATGACAATACAAAGATTAACCAATTTATTTATACACAAATTTGTTCATGGATGATATGGTAATTATATAATTTTCCGATCGATGATGTAATAATTCTATGGTTTTGAAATTACTAGGCCATCGTTTTTATCAGACAACATATTTCAATATCAAAATATGTTAAATCAATGTTCGAAAAAACATGCAGGATTGGATAAAAAAATCATTCGGTGCTTTTTTTATAATCA
Organism: Psix sp. ZL-2020; assembly: GCA_022817045.1. Classification (NCBI taxonomy): domain Eukaryota; kingdom Metazoa; phylum Arthropoda; class Insecta; order Hymenoptera; family Scelionidae; genus Psix; species Psix sp. ZL-2020. The sequence continues at coordinate 805 of JABFQD010000766.1, read as the reverse complement.
CTTTGCTTGATTAGTTTATAAATTTAGTAATATAACTATAACAGTATAGTTTTTTCATAATTGAAAATCATAATATAAAAAATAATTGAAACCAATTTAAACGATACTAAAATCGTAAGAATCGTTTATGAATAAAAATGCAACGATTTTTATAAATAAAAATCGTTTATAAAGTTCGAACATATTATAATTTTCGAACAAATTATAACATAAATAAATGTTTTATGACTTTGGCGCAAGAATACGAGTTCAAAAATGACTTGTGTTGGCTTCAAATTGTATGCTTTATTAAATAAAATGTAATAACCAAAATGAAAACTAATAATATTCAAGAGCTTACATATTTCTACTATCAACTATGTCAATCAGTTTTTTATCACCAATTTTTTGAATATCATACAACTTTGAATAAAAAAATACGATTCATGAAATATAATTACAATAATCCACTCATTGGAATTAACTGTTAACAATACATGACTGGTATTATGTAATCGGTATCATGTAACGATGATTTACATTTTTTAATTTTCATTTGTAAATCACAATATTTGTATGTATTACGAAATATATATTCCAATATAGTCTTAAGTATATTCAACTAAAAATATAAGTGTCTCAATTAATATTGTATTGTATAGTGATAGTAGTCTACTAGTAAGAAGTTGAACAATTACGATGCAGACTATACAATCTAATTTGTTAAACAATGTACTGTTAGTTTTACAATCTAAACCTTAGATAGCACTTACGATGACCGAAACTATATTCTACAAATTATAACAAATATGCTTAATTTCTATTT